>CM057046.1:55004456-55286956 GCA_029948455.1 Solanum rostratum
AAATGTTGATACATAACTTATTCCATTCCAATTAACATTCTGATGCGTTAAAGTTACTCCAAAATTAGAAATTGTATTCTCGCATCTTTTTTACGACTTTCATTTTTAAAAAAATTCTCATTATTATCGTATTCCAACAAAACTGAATAACTTCATCTTCTTCGTCTTTCTTCCCTATTATATCCATTTTGTTTAATTTTGTGAACTTCTTGGTCTTCTTCTTCTTCAATTTTGTTATTTTTATGTGTTACATATAGATTTTAGTCCATCCTTTAGTATATGTCTTCCTCAAGTTGAAAGAGTTCCTCAAGTTCTCCAATCCCTTCAAGGTGTGATGTTAATTCCGCAAAGGTAGGATTTTCGTGAAAATAGATCCAAAAAATTTCAAAATCAACGGTAAAACAACATGATAAGCAAAAGGGGAAAAATGGAAGTTTCTTGTATCAAGTTGCAAACTTTCATATTTCTTTTTATCAAGTTCAACTTTACACTTCTAATTTCCTTGTATCAAGTTTGATTCTTTATACCAATTTTTTTAATCAATTTTCATTACATCGAGTTGCAAACTTTTGAATTTTATTGTATCACGTTCAACTTTATACTTCTAATTACCTTATATCAAGTTTGATTCATTGTATCAAGTTTTTTTAAATCAAATTTCATTATATCAAGTTGCAAACTTTCAGATTTCCTTGTCTCAAGTTCAACTTTATACTTATAATTTTCTTGTATCAAGTTTGATTCTTTATATATAGTTTTTTATTGAATCAAGTCTCATTGTATCAAATTTTCTTGTATCAAGCTCAACTTTATACTTCTAAGTTGTATCAAATTTGATTCATTATATCCAAAAAAAAATTATTATGGAGTTTCATTGTATCAAATTGCAAACTTTCAAATTTTCTTCTATCAAGCTCAACTTTATACTTCTAATTTTCTTTTATCAAGTTTGATTCTTTTTATCAATTTTTTTTAATCCAGTTTCATTGTATCAAGTTGCAAACTTTCAAATTCTACAGAGTTAAAACTATTTATGATACACGATCTCAAACTTATGCAGTTTACTTGCCTATGTATCATGCTCAAATTGCAACCGATTGACTCCTCCTTTTGATTGACATTCTCGTTCATTTTTGGAATAGATAATAAAAAATTGAATTTGAATTTTGAAACGTCTGAATCTGGTAAGTTTTCTGAGAGAGGTTGATTAGAATTTCATTAGTGTGATTTGTGGGATGGGAGAGATTGATTAGAACTTTATTAGCGTGATTTGTGGGATTGAAAACTGATTTTACACTTTATTTTCTTTTAAAAATCAATTGACATCCGAAGTAACGTATCAATAACTATTGTGGAATATATCCAGATGAGAGTTCTTTTATGGGATTAATGAAATTATCCCTATTAATTTTGGGAAATCTTAGTAGCTCAGTTGATTGGCTACTTGATTTTTCACCTTGTCGGTAAGGATTCGATTCCCTATATTGTAATTCCCTCCTCATTTCTCCTTCCCCTTCCCCTACGTCCAATTTAAAAGTCAAGAAATTAAAAAAAGATCCCTATTTATTTTGTTGATCGAGAAACTCTGAGGGTGCACCAATTGAAGCACGATTTGAAACTCGGATAAATGACAACCCGCATCTCCAACTGTCTCTACATATATAAGCTCTATTACATCGCTTAGTCATTAGGGTTTGAAATTTGCTATTCAACATGATTTAGTCATTAAGGTTCAATAAAATGTATACACAGTGGAGCAGCATTACATTTTAAGAGTTGAATGTCTGCATGGTCACCCTATTTATAGTTATCTAACATTAAAGTCCCTCAATTTTATTGTATCTTTCAAAGGTCATCAAAGCTTATTTTATCTTTCAAAAGTCGTCCAAATTTGCTTAGTTAGCTTCTGTTGTCATCCAACTATGCCTAACTAGCTTTCATGGTCATTTTAGCTTGAAATAAAATGCCTGATACCTATTTAATGATGTGGCAACCTTAAGTTTTAAGGAAAAAAATATTTAAAAAATTAAAATCAATATTTTAAATTTATTTAGGACCCAACTCATGATAAACCTAATCCAATTCTTGATCTAAGCCACTTAAAATGAGTTGACTACACGAGATGCACTTAATAACATTCAACTAAAAGAAATACGATGGTTAAATGTTAGTAAAAACATCTATAATATTTAAAATGCTAGAAATGAACTGTCGTAGTGTTTTTGTTAAAGTTATTAAGCCATTTCTTATATAGTCAACCCATTTAAGTAGGCCCCGAGTCCAGAATTGGATTAAAATTTACAGTTGGTTTGGTCCTAAATAAATCTAGGTATTGATTTTAGGTCCTAAATGAATCTAGGTATTGATTTTAATATTTTCAATATTGTTTTTTCCTAAATTGTACAGTTGCAATGTCATTAAGTATGTAGTGGAAATAAAGTGGCCATGGAGGCTAACTTAGACAACTTTAGAAGACGCCTTGAAAGACAAAACAGAGTTGAATGACTTTGGTGGTCAATTAATATACAAGTTATTACACATTTCAATTACTATGAGTTAAAAGGCTCTATCTGTTGAATTGCTCAATCCTAAACTCCAAGCCCTTTGATGCATGTTAAGGAATGAGGCAGTACAGTACGTGCATGGTATTAGGCATAGCCAAGAGCTGATTTCCACTCTTTAGAAAAATGAAACGTTCAGCCTAAACTGTCCAAAAGCAGAGAAACTGACTAATATCAAACAAAGGGGCTCACCTTTTCTAACGAGGGTAGAGAGCTCCGATTGGTGTTCAGTGTACTGCACTTTGGGTACAATATCACACTTTAGACACTGGATCATCGGTAGGGCTCTTATTTGATAGGCATTATGGGATTTGAGGTAATATACAGCATGAATAGACTATGACGGATTTCGTAAGCAAGCACATTTCTGCTGATGGATGTTCATCAATCGAGCACTATGTTTCTTTTGTTGGGAGCACGAACATGACAAGGATTACATCATAGGACAGGTTATTGTATGATATACACTTTCATAGTATATTGGTTCAAAGAGAAAATGATAGCTCTGCCAAGTAAGAAAAATGTAATAACAAAATGCTATAGTGAACCAAAATCAACATTAATACCTGTAAACTGTCAAACAATGATTTGACGGTGCACTATACTGTAGACTAGTTATCTTCCTTCACTAGTCATCAATTGTGAAAATACCTTGCTTGTGGATATATCTGAAGCCCCATCTCCATTATACACTTCATTGTGGAGACCCTCTGGCATTGGCACTGGAAGCTCATCGTAAATCTCAGGCACTTCTCCAAGGGTTCCAGATTCTTGAAGCTGGAGTGCATATTCCAAGTTCCACAGTACGTCCCCCATTGTGGGCCTATCAATTCCATAATCAGCTAAACATTTCTCAGCAGTCTCCCCGAACTTCCTCAAACAGTCTAGCTTTATCTGGCCTCTGATATGGGGATCAACAATCTTGTCTAGTTGCCCGTCCTTCTGCCACTGCATAGCCCATTCAGCCAAATTAACTTGCTCTCGTGAAAGCAGAGGATCAATGGCAGGTCTAGCACATAAGACTTCAAATAGAACAACTCCGAATGAGTAAACATCCGACTTATCAGTAAGCTGCTGCCTCCGAAAATATTCCGGATCAAGGTAGCCAAAACTTCCCTTTACACCAGTGCTGACATGGGTCTCATTAAGACATGGGCCTGTCCTTGAGAGACCGAAATCAGCAACCTTAGCAACACAATTTTCATCAAGGAGAATGTTAGTTGACTTGATATCACGATGGATGATTCCCTGAGCGAAACCTGTATGAAGGTAGTGGACACCTCTTGCTGCGCCTATGCATATCTCAAGCCTTTTCTTCCAAGATAAGGGTGATATTCCTGGACCATACAAATGCCTCTTAAGAGGTCCCTTCTCCATATACTCGTAAACAAGTATCATCTCAGACTGTTCTTCACAATAGCCTACAAGTGAAACAAGATGCTGGTGGCAAATCTTGGAAAGAACAGTGATTTCAGTCTGAAATTCAGGCAGGCCTTGCCTGGAACCTGGCACACCTCTCTTTATAGCAACCTTTCTATTGTCTCCAAGAACACCTTTGTATACCATCCCAAAGCCACCAGAACCGACTATCAAACTCTTATCAAAATTATTAGTAGCCAATTGTATTTCGGCAAAGGGTATCCTCTGGCCTAGATATCCATTTGGTCCAGGTGAAGTCCCATCAGACAATGTACCATGGGAACTACTTCCATATTGACGTAAAGGTGTCCAGCCAGCACTTTCTGAGGGCTTTGGTTTTAGCTTTTTCTTTCTGCAGATAAAGAATAGTAAGGCAGCAAGAATCATCACCACAGTCAGCAGAACAAAACTTCCAAGAACAGAACTCACTATAACCCAAACATTTCTCTTGTTAGAGCCTGTTTGGGAAGCCACAAAATTGACCATTTTCATAATCTCAACACCATTCAGGATGGCATTCTTCCTCATTGTACTACTTAGGTTAGAAGGATCGATGCTTACTTGCACAACACCTGAGCTGCCTGAGCATACAACAAAATCTATGTAATATGGTGTAGCAAGCTCACGGAATGTGACCGAAGACAAATCAAGATCTTTGTATGCTGTGAAGCCATTGAGGTATACATTAAAGTACAACTGTCCAGGTGACAAACTAACAATATCACAGAAATGCAAGCGAACAAAGTGCGGAGTATCTTTAATACTGACAGGAAAGTTCCATGTGATATTAAATATGAAATCTGTAGTTACATTATCCCTATTCATCTGCTGTGCAGTCATATAGACATTATCAGGAGCAATTTCCCTTGTAGCACCACCCTTTTGGTACTTGGGAACATGAGAGGTTCTTGCAATTTTAGCAGCATACTTCAAGAGCAGAAAATCTTCATCTGGAATCCAACTTCTCCAAAGAGTATCATTAAAAGGAGTTAACTTTAATCCTCCAACATTGATCCTATGAACAGTTTCTAATGTTTGTAAGGTCATATTCTGATTGAACTCCCTAATTCCCTTAGGCCCAACTGATTTAGCTCCATCACCAATTATGAAATCATCAGGAGCTGAAAACACTTCAATTGCATTCACAAAAGCAAAACTCGATTCATAAGGATTGGGTGTGAACTCAATTTCAAGTTCAAAATTATCCACCATAAATATGAATTCTCTAACCACACTACTAGTAGTAGTAAAATTACTAAAAAGCAGAATCCCATTTGCAGAAAAACTGAAACTTGCTTTCCTGAGATCATAATTCCGAGCAGTGAAGGGAGAGAAATGAAGGCGCAAGAAATGGGTCCCAATCTTGTTTATATTGAACACATACTTTGAAGCATCATTGAAAACCCTGGCACTACTATAAAGTAAAGACAAATTGGAAGATGGGTTTGTATTTTCTTGAAAAATAGACTTACCTTGAGAGGTATAAATCGAGTTAGAGTCCCCAGCGAAGCGCCTGTTATCAACTATGGCATCTGTATTTGAACCACAGTTTATCAAGTAGTTATCTTGTGGAGAGAAAGCAGTTGATAAATAGATGAGACAGAAACAAGGGATGAAAAACCCAACTACTTTACCACTTTTCATGGGAAAAGGCTAGGGAGAAGAATGAGTCAGGACTAAGAGTAGTATTTTTTAACAAGAATGAGTGAATTCTTTTCAATTAACAGAGCATGTTAATGTAGGAAACAATGTAGTCTAGACAGAGGGAGGGGAAAGCTGTTCAAAATACTGTGCAAACAAAGGAACTTGGCTCATGGACACATTTTGTTCAACCATTAATAATGCCTTCCACTTCCACTTACATATGTGTGGCATAATATTATATATCTCTCCACTATTTGAATTCATATAAAATTACCTTCTTTCACCTTTGGGATCTCAATTATATTTAACCTTAATTTTTTGCTAAAAAATATGGTTGATATTAATCTACTGACTCATATTTATTCGTTTTTTCAATGATTCCTCTAACGTAAAATTTTATTAAATATTTATTCATAATATAATTGATCTAAATTTAAATCTCTCAAAAAATTTATAAAAAAACATATGATTCATATTTTTACTTGATACGCTTGAAAATAATATTAAAAAAATTATTACTTTCATAATATCCTCCTATTAGTCCTAATAAATCAATTCTCAATTTATCAATCCAACTCATAAATGATGATTCAACTAAAATGCATACTTGCCCTATTCATCTAAAAAAGATTATTATTTTTATTAATATAAAACTTTCTAATTATCTAATTGTCTTGTTCATTCCCTCTTTTAATTTTTTTAATTTCTTATTCTTAAATAGGATATCGGAAATTCAAACTTGAAATAAATTTTTTTGTTCATATTCTTTTAATTTGTATTACTATCATGGTGGGGTAGGGTGAGGATGGGAATATGAGAAATGATTTTTTTTGTTTTGAATTTTTAATACACACAAAAGAAAAATGTTATATATGTATGTAGTTTCTTAATTAAATAATCTTCTACAACTAATTATTTCTATATGAATATCATCATTATTTTTCTCCTTTTTTTCTTCCTTGTTTAAGTTGGAAAAAAATTGAAATGATGGACAAGATCCAAGAAGAAAAAAAGGAATGGAAGAGAGAAGAGAAATTTGAGAGAGGGGTCACAAAAAAGTTTCCAATTAAAAAAAGGTGACAACTTGACCAAGGATGAGTCGAATCTTCTATCAATTAGGGGATTAAGTTAAATGGGGGTTGAAGTGTAATTTTAAAACTTGTTAAACTTTTAAAAAATACAATATATCACAAAAGGCGGGGTAAAAGAGTGATTTCAAAATGCTGACTAGGTAGGTAATATTTGAAAAAGTTAATTGTACTTGTTTGCAGTTACTTCTTGCTTCCACTTCTTCAACGCACCTCTCTTTTCAAAATTTCTCTCAAGAAACGACGCAGCAACTCGTAGCAAGTCGCAGTAACTCTACAGCAACTCAAAGGTAACTCACAATAAATTCATTTTTTTTATTCTTTCTTCTCAATTCACCCTCTTCGTCTTCTTTGTTGTCACCTTCTTAGTAAATGGTAAAAAAGAAACTTCTTTTTCCATTTTTTTAGGATTTTTGCATTTTTGAATGAAAATTTTGTTTAAAGTTTAAAAAAAAAAGCATGGATGTTAAGGTTTTATATTTTTGTTGAAGTAAAAATAGTGATATAAGTTAAGAATTAAAAGAGAGTGATATATTTCATTTTTGCATGTCCTAATAAAAACTCCAACAGCATACTTGTTGCTCTGGTATGGTATTGTTATGAATTTTTACAAAAAATTATTATTTTGTTACCCTGGTATAGTATATTGTTATGGTTTTTTTTTTTTTTACATATTTAGTTATTTTGTTGTCTTGGTATGGTTTATGGGTTTTTACATATTTTGTTTTTGTAAACAACAAATATGTATGTGTATTTCGTTGTTTTGTTATTGTTGTTATTCTTTTGATCGCTTCTTAATGGTTGGGTTGTTGTGCTTAAAAAATACATTATTGTTACAGAATTTAAGCACATATGTGATTGAATCACACATATGTAGTTGAAGTTATTTTGAAACTAGTGCAGTAATTGGTACAACAATTGCTAAAGTTAGTTCAACAATTGTTAAGATAGTGTAGTAATTGGTACAACAATTGCTAAAACTAGTTCAACAATTGTTGAAACTAGTGTAGTAATTGGTACAATAACTGTTAAAACTAGTTCAACAATTGTTGAAACTATATGTGTGTGTGTATTTCATTGTTTTGCTATTGTTATTGTTTTGGTAGCTTCCTATTGGTTGGGTTGTTGTGACGCCCGGTAAAATTACCAAAATGCCCTTGGAGTGAGGGTATGTGCGTTACACATCTTCCGAGACTCGTATGGCAGATTCGAGATCGAATTCGTGATCAGCATGAAAAATGGAGTAGAAAAATGATCCAGGTCGAATTTTAGGACGACCCAATCGAAAGATAAATTTTCGATCCAAGTCACAAAATAGTGACTGTCCGCGACAGATGCGCGACGTGCACCTATCGCGGAGGGACACTTGTCTATTTTTCAGATTTTCGACGGGATGGAGAAAACTCATTCAAAAATACTTTTCCAAAAATACCCTAATCGCGATAGGTCCGCATCGCAGACCGTGTATTTTCCGAACTAGAAACTTCTAATTTATTATGAGGGGCATTCCGGTCAATCCCTAAACCCTCTTAAACACTAATACACGGCTAGTTAGGTCGTTTCAACATGAAAAGAGCCTAAAACCCCTATTTTAAGTCCTATTTCAAAATCCAACAAGGCTAGGGCTTAAGAAGAGGAGAGAAGGGCTTGGGGTGAGACATTGAGAAGAGATCCTCGACGTTACCCGGTTGAATAGCTGCATCACAAGTATGTAAGGCTATACTAAAACATGGGATTGTTCTCTCATGTGCCCCATAGAGGTCATAGTTGAATTGATGATTGAAGGGTCTACATGCATGATTTCTTTGATGGATTTTCTTGAAAATTATGTTTGAAATTACATGTTTTCTATGTTGATGATCATCATACTATTTGTTTTCTTAAATTGAATACTCTCATGGAATTTGCATAACCCTACATGACTAATTTGAAAAGCATGCATAATGCACTTGAGACTTGAGTCTAAAGCCTTGCATTGGGATTGTTGTTTGTGATGATGAGTTGATGAAAGCTTGATTGCCTTATGAGTCTCTGTAAATGAACTCTACCGATGTGTTATTCACTTGTTTCCTAATGACGGCTATAAAATCTTGGGTCATTGAGGAGATGTTGATGATAGGGTTAAAATCCCTATGAGATGTTGATGATAGGGTGGAAATCCCTATGGGATAATTGATGAAAGGGCCAAAGTCCCTGTGAAATATCAGTCGTGGACGGGGAGTGAGTCCCTATGAGACTGGCAGTCATTGACGGGGAGTGAATCCCTATGAGACTGGTTGAGGTTAGTTTTATGAGCATTGAGTCGGGAGGAGTATCGAGCACCAAAATGAGTAGGAGTGAGTCCCACTCAAAACTCATTAACTACGTCGCCAAACGTAGGAGAGGCTTAAACCATCACATATATATATATATATATGGTTTCCCTCGACGTTAACAGTTCCTGAAAGCAATAGAGGATTTGTTCGGTTTGATTCCATATCGAGTATGTTGATATGGTATCCAGTGTTCCTTACCTGGCAAGTTTGGGACCACTATGGCAACATCAGGGTGATTGTTGTACATTCACTGGCACATATGTGAGTGTTGTCGGATAAGAGAAACTCCCGGGAAAATTCTTACCTTACTCCGAGTCTAGATGAGATGAGATGAGCGGGGGTGGACACCCCTGAGATGATCCATGTGATGAGTTAAGACTATTGATGAGTCTGAAATAATGGCGTGTCACTTGTCGACTCTGTACTCTTTCGTAGATGGGCAAGCTGGCGGTTGATGTGATTGTTATGTTTATTTTGACTTGATGTTACTTTCCGTATTTTTTATCAATTTCCGTTTCATTCAGCTTTTTTACATACCAGTACATTCCAAGTACTGACGTCCACTCTGGACTGTATTATTTTATGATGCAGAGGCAGGTAGTAGAGATCATCAACAGGTGCTCCGTTGAAGATTAAAGATTCGAAGCTGAGTTGGTGAGCCTCCCCTACTCCGGAGGAACCATTACTTTTATTTCATCATGCTTTAGAGTTAGGATTTGACTATTTCCTTATTTTGATTTGGGTAGCCATGGATCTGTCATTGGCACCACATGATTAGTGATAGAGGCTTCATAGACAACATTGATGTTGATATTGTGAGCTAGTTCTTTCTACTAGCCTTCATTATTTTATCTATATTCCTTTGAGACTTTAGATGAGATGTGTCCATTATTTACATGTATTTTCCGCTGTTCATTAAAATTATGTGATTGAATGATGTGATGAGGCTATGTGGTTTGCTTGGGGACTAGAAATAGTCTCTGAGTGGCGGCCACGCCAAGGGTACCCTCCCGGGGCGTGACAGTTCTTGTGCTTAAAAAAACATTGTTGTTGTAGAACTTAAGCACATATGTGATTGAATCACACATATGTCCTATGAATAATTGAAGTTATTCAGCAACTAGTGTAACAATTGCTAAAACTAGTTCAACAATTGTTGAAACTAGTGGAATAATTGGTACAACAACTATTAAAACTAGTTCAATAATTATTGAAACTAGAGCAGTAATTGGTACAACAACTGTTAATACTAATTCAACAATTATTGAAACTATATGTGTGTGTATATTTCGTTGTTTTGTTGTTGCTATTGTTTTGGTCGCTTTTTAATGGTTGGATTGTTGTGCTTAAAAAATACATTGTTGTTGCAGAACTTCAGCACATATGTGATTGAATCGCACATATGTCCTATGAATAATTGAAGTTATTCTAAAAGTAGTGCAACAACTGCTAAAACTAGTTCAACAATTATTGAAACTAGTGCAGTAACTGTACAACAACTGCTAAAACTAGTTCAACAGTTGCTGCAACTAGTGCAGTACTGGTACAACTGCTAAAACTAGTTCAACAGTTGCTACAATTAGTGCAGTACTGGTACTACAACTGCTAAAACGAGTTCAATAATTGTTGAAATAACTATTGAACAATAACTGCTAAAACTAGTTTAGCAATAAAACGTGTTAACAAATGTTCATGTTGCTTTAGCAACTCAATGAATTTCTTTTAAGAAAATTATTTTATTTACTTATTTGATCATCTGCTTTTATTTGTTTTTTCTATTTCTTTTGAATGGTAATTGATGGCTTCTTATTTTATATTATGTGGTGTAGATAAACAACCCCTAGAAAAAGAAAGACAGCTACAGAAGCCCCAGTAGATGGAGATGGAAATGTTACTGGAGCCTCAACTACTGGAGATGGAAATGTTACTGGAGCCTCAACTACTGGAGATGGAGATGTCCCTGTTACTGGAGCCCTAGTAGGTGGAAGATCTAGAAGACAGAGAGCTAAGACACAGAGGTAAAATAGAAGCTGAAGAAGCCTAAAAACAAATAGTACCAGCAAACTGACAACACTTGTTGAACATGCTAGTATTATTTTTGAAAGCGAAACAAAATAAAAAAGTCAAGAAAACATAGAGATGAGATGTTAAGAAGAATAAGAAGAAGAAGAAGAAGAAGAAAGAGGAGGAGAGGATGATATGAATAAAGAAGGAGGAGATAATATGGAAGAAAGAGGAGAAGATGTCGTAGAAAAAGTACGGGGATGAGATAATCTAGAAGAAAGAGGAGGAGGAGGAGGAGAAGATGAAAAAGATGTTTCTTGACGAAATGATGATAATGATGCAGAGAATGATGATTAAGAGGATGAAAGAATTGATTTTGAACAAAAAATAAAATTTCGACATGATCAATCTGTTCAAGATGAGACAGTTGATTCTGTTGAGTTCTCTCTAGCTAGACCTTCATGTTATCACACCCAAATTAAGAGTGCCAGATATCCTAATTACAATTTTGAGACCATGATGGATAAATATCCACATTTGACTGGTTCTATTACTATAAAGTCTAGTGCGAAAAATTATAGTGATTTTAGAGCAATACTAAAGTCACAGGACTTGAAAAATATTTCAGGAATACGACATTTGCCAGCTATTTGGAGATACCTGAGAAGATACCTCAACAGTTCCAAATGAAATTGGTATACGAACTTCTCCATCATCAAATTCTGAGCGAGCCTACACAATAAATTTAGATAAATATTTGTGGCATGCATGTCCATTTTGGCATGAAAGAATTTGCCATTATGACTGATTTGAATTGTCATATAAAAAAAGGTGCTAATTCTATAAAATCATCATCTATGTTTAAGGAAAGATGACAAGAAATTTTTCAAACGGTAGGAAAAACCTTCTCTTATTGGATTCAATTTCAAGAGATGTCAAAAAATCTTTGTGCTTGATTTATTTTGTACATTATATTCTTTTGGGGAAAGATCTAAACACAAAGACCCCCGCTGATATGGTGTGACTTTCAGCCAACAGAAAGGCATTTTGTGCCAGTCCATGGGGTTATGAATGCTATGAGCTAACAGTTGAGTACTTGTTGAAGGTTGTGCAGAAAAAAAAAGACGGGAAGACCACTAATCTTTATGGTTTTCCATGGGCATTCACGGTTCATTTTATCTTCTTTAAAAAAATTGTGTCAATTCATTCATAATTTTGATCATATTTCTACCTATGTCATTATCTTATGTAGTGTTGAGCAGTTGAGGCCATTCCCCATTTCTGAAAGAAATTAAAGGTGATACCTGCTTCAGTAACCTCGCCACAACTCATTAGATTGATATCAGTAGTCAATGATCATTCTATCAATTTCCATGAGTTGTTTAACCTCTCTCCCCCCCCCCCCCCCCCAAAGATTCAGTAAGCCTCATCAATTGACTAATTATTTTAGTTAGCTGCTGCAGTTGTTTGTAGAAGAAGTTGTGGTTTTTTGGAAATTGTTGCTTAATTACTCAGCAACTGCTAAACAATCAGTACACATGATTGCTAAAAAAATTACAAGTTGAAATTGTTTACAATAATTGTTGTTAATACCTCAACAATTGCTTTTATATATTTCAACAGCTACAACAACCTCTCAATGAATTCTAATAGAATGTTGAAATACACTATGACAATTGGCTTTATTTTCAACAACTGTTGCAACAATTTCAACAGTTGTTGAAGCCAACTGCTGAAATATACTTTGGAAGCTGCAGTTGATTGCACCAGTGGTTGCAAATGTTTCAACAATTGCTAAATATTGTTGTTGAATTTATTTTACCTAATCATATTTTAATTTCTCTTCATATATGTAGATTATTTTTCTATGGTTAGTGCCTATAACCAACGTGATGGAGATGAAGTATCTTACTGAATTTGTACCATTGGATTTGACTGAGGATGAGAAAATTGAAAACCTGGAGAAAGATTTGGATGGCTGTGACCATTAAAAGAGATCCTTTAATGGCCATTGATATGTGTGGTGAGGAAATAGAAAAGCCACTTGATATTAGTAGTGGTAGTGGTGTTGGTGGCAGTGGTGCTGGTGGAGGAGGTGGATTTTCTCCTTTAGTGTTTTTGGTGGTGGTAGAGGATTTTCTCCCACCAGTTAGAATGTTGGAGTAAATCCAACAACTCCATTCACAGGATATAGGTTTTATACAATTGGTGTTGATCCTCAGATGTCTATGCCTCTTTGTGCATATAAATGCGACACATGCGCCATAATTTCAAAATCGATGCTTGAGAGGATTAAGTCTCTAGAGAAAACTCTCAAGAGTTTTATCAGCAAGAGAGGTGTTAGACCTTCTAAAATCATTTCAAGTCCTTATACATTGGCTAACAAGTGGATGAGAAGGAAAATTTCAAAGGCACTTGAGAGTGTTAGAGGAAAGAGAGGAAGGAGGGTTGTTAGGTCTCCTATTATTGAGGCGACACCGATCGAGCGACAACTGTGGATATTTACAAGCATGCAAAGAGTAACTCATTTAAGAAAATAAAATATATCTTAAAGACTAAAGATCGGAGGAAAAAAACACAGTGCATGAATTTAATTTTAAAGACTTTGAGATCATGAACGACATGCAAAAGTGGTGGGAGGATCGGATAAGTTCTAATAATTTACATTTATTTTATTATTATGGTGTGTCAGCAGGTGCAACACTTGCTGCAGTAGTTGCAGCAAATGCAATAATCATCTTAAGTTGTCTCATTAGTTCTTTTATTATTGCAGCATATAGATGAAATAGTGTGCTTAGTTGTCATGACCCGGGGTTAGGGCCTAGATGTGACACGGTGAATAGGAACCCGAGAGTCCCCAAACAAGCCTCAAATATCTATATCCGCATCATCAGTTCAAGAATAACATTCAAATAGTATCACATAGTTCTAAGGGATGGGGGAAATAGGACTCACGCTATGGGGCAAACGGGGAAATTGGGGCTTTCCACACTATTAACTATAGACATACAATGTACGAAATTTCCATAAATCAATTCATAGGGGTAGGTAAACCAAATATTTCGCATAGCATAAAGACTTTAAGGAGTCTACATGGTGCCCAACAAATGCCTCTAGTCAAATGGAATGAGGGTCGGGACAAGTTCTGGGCTCGCCCTCAAATAAGGAAGAACAATCTGAAATAACATAAAAGAAGGCAGTTGGCTCATCCTTGGAAGATGAGACTCACCACAATATACTCCTGGATTGTACTATTTGCCGAACGATTGGTAATCAAAGTGCTCGGCCCCTACATGGTAAATCATGTAGGCATAAAGTATGTGTTAGTACATTTGAGTGTACCAAGTATGCGGGCATGCAATGTATATGACTTACCAAACCTGCATTTCAATGTTAGATGACAAGGACACATAATATAGAAAGAATTATATATTCAATGAAAATATATATATATATATATATATATACAAGATACCATGAAATTTATGATGCATGAAATGCAACAATGCTCATATATAGTGGGGATAGACTATAAGCGACAAATCAAATCCATGCGAGCTATTACATAAATTAGTCCGATAAAGACCTCCCATCGGTAGGAGAAGATTACTTGCCAAAAGTAATCTACATCACACCTTAGGGAACTCACCATTTCGGTGGATGGTCACCTTTCTTACGGAACTCACCATTTCGGAAGGATTTTCCAGAATTATACATAACATGTCATAATCATAAACAAATAACCATTCCTCACGACCCAGTCATTTCGATAATGGTTAACGTTCCTATATTGGCACATAGTTCAAGGAAAGGGAGAGGGCCTTTGGGGATAGCCCTAACGCCCCAATCCATCGGTGCTAAGTCAATAACATCCCACATGAATACTTATACATATACGTGCTTTCAAGAGATTTAATGCTCATTTCAAACCGTTGAATACAAATTTAGACTCAAATGCTAAATCATGAATCATAATCATAATGCTCATGCACGGAATAGCTCATCCACATATACAGAATGGTACAAGCACCCAGAATGCTCAAGGAGCGATAATCTTAGACATGTATATGATCACATTCTTGTCATAACCAATGCCTTACCAAAATCATATCAAAATCATTGCGTAAAATATAATTGGGCTTAACCCACTTCATAATTTTTATATACCAATGCTCATGAATACAATGCAATGCATGATGTGTGGATAGCATGGATAACATAGATTGAAGTTAAAATCAATATCATAATGTTAAATTAAGAAAATCCATAATTAAATCAACATATAAAATATAGTGTAAGTCACCCATGCATAAATAAACTTTAAAAAAGGATATGCATGTTCATAACTTCATAATCATCATAATAGTGATCAAAGTGAATTGAAATCATAGGTAGGATACAACTCATACATCAATTGGATTTAAATAAATCAAGTAATGAAATCTCATATTTAAAGTAAACTAAATTCATGAAATAGATTGAAAGATCTTTTAGTCTTCTTGGTTGAAAGGGACCAAGAATCAATCCCACATACCTTGATTAAGGAGTTGAATTTGAGGGAGGATTTAGCGTGAATTGGACTTCAATTGAACCCTAGCCTTGAACCTTGAGAGGGGAGAGTAGAGAGGAATAGGGAGGTGATCTTATGAGGGGTAGGAGGTTTTAGGAGAATGAATTAAGAGGGGAGGGATATCAGCTAAATTAGGGGTTTAGTATAGGTAAAAGGTCATAATTCATAATTAAAACAAACCGGAATTACATAAATGCCATTAATGAAATGAAAAAGATTTTGAACCGTAAGGTCTACACAGTTCGTGAGACGTCACACAAACCATGAACAGTGACCGTGAACCATCACTTAGAAATTTCGCAAAGAGAATGTATTTAAAACTAAGGGGTACCACACGGACGTCTACACGGTCAGTAGGACTCTACACGAGCCGTGACATCGATTGTATGATGATACTTGAAATAAATTATAATGATACTTGAAATAAATTCTGCACAACAAAGTTACGAGATGGTACTTTCATACTTTGAAAAAAATTTACGTAGTGAGTTGCACGGAGGGCCACACGTCGTGACACATCACACGGACTGTGTGAGTGGCCGTGTTCCCTCACTTGAATCGAAATCCCCTCCGTCCCAAATTGCCTCTGTCGTGAACTAGACCATGTGTCCCTCCATGGGAGGCCACACGATTCGTTTGGCTTCACACGGCCCGTGTGGGCCTTCCGTGGTGCGATGCCTTGCATTTCACTCAGGACAGTACCAAGAGATTCGGTAAAGTTGCTCAAAAAATCCGGGTCCTTACATTAATGCATCTAAGGCATATTGAATTCCCCCAACACTATGATCCAAGAGATATAATTCTTGATCTTGATTTTTGTAATTACTTCATGAATGTGTATGAAGGATTGACCACAAGGAGTTCAACACTAGGCAGTGTCTCTTTGAGTGATCTGATTGAGACGTATGAGTTTGATGATTATTATTTGGATTATTGCAAAGGAGGCAAACCATTTACTGGTGGTGTCGCGTGACATGGTGCTAATAGACTTTAAACTGTCTTGAATCTTGGATCAAAACATTTTGTTGCATTTGAAATTTTCATCGAGGAGGGAAAGATTAATGTGTGTGATTGCAACAAGGATGTTTATTCCGATGAGAAGTTCGTGGTAGCCATGAAGTCGATAGTGGAGTTGTTTCCTAGATTCTTGAAGAAAAGTAAAATGTTTGACCACTTGCCAGAGAAACTCTTAATAGAGAATGGGACTTCGAGAGGTTGGCTGACGCCCCAAAAAATGATTCAACTGCAGCTTGTAGTTCGTATTCACTTGGGTATATTAAGCACCTGATTACCAAAACTCCTGTGACACTTATGAATGATAACACAGTCAGTAGGATGCGACACAAGTAGATGGAAGACATAATTGAAAAGGATCTAGTACCCTACTGTTTATGTTTGTTGGTTGTTTATGACTTTAGAAAATATTTAATGTATATTTTGGATTGATAGATAATATTTTTCTTTTACATCTTTTGATTTGAATGGTTATGTTGTAAAGATGATCTTGAACAGTCGTATTTATTAAATGGTTTTGCTGCTAAGAAATGTTAGAGTATAGTAGAGAGTTCTTACCAATTGCTTTTTTTGCTAGAAAAAAAAAATTAAACAGTAGATAAGTTGCTTTAGCAATTGCTAAAAAATCTTAGTAAGTATGTTGTTGGATTTAGCAATTGTTGAAATTGTTGGGACAATTTTCTCAACAATTGTTAAATCAGACAACTCACTTGCTAAAAAATTTTCTTAACAATTTCAACAATTGCTAAATCAAACACTCACTTGGTAAGACTTTTCTCAACCATTTCAACAATCACTAAATCAGACAACTCACTTGCTAAAGAATTTCTCAACAATTTCAACAATTGCTAAATCTGTCAACTCGCTTGCTAAGAATATTATCAACAATTTTAACAATTGCTGAAAGAGTCTACCTTTCTTGTTGAAATTATCTCAGCAAGTATACAATAATTGTTGAAGTTGTTGCGGCATGCTGATAATATATTTTAGCATATTAAACAATTGTTAAGAAATGTTTTAGCAAATCATTGAATAATTTAATTGTTAATCATTATATAAATCATATCAATTGATAAATAAAGTAATTTATACGTATTTTATAGTACTTAAACTTGAGTTTATTGGTGATTTCGTGCAATTACATGGTAATTTGTTCATAACGGATAATAAATCGAGTAATTGAACGCGTAATCAAGCTTAATCGAGCAATTCGATTATTAATTGATTATATAAATCATATTAATGGATAAATAAAGTAATTTATAAGTATCATGGTATTTAGACTTGAGTTTATTGGCGATTTCGTAAAATTGCATGGTAATTTTTTCATAACGGATAATAAATCGAGTAATTGAACGCGTAATCAACCTTAATCAAGCAATTTGATTGTTAATTGATTATATAGATTATATTAATTGATAAATAAAATAATTTATATGTATAATGGTACTTATACTTGAGTTTATTGGTGATAACATTTCTCAACAATTGCTAAATCAAACACTCACTTGCTAAAAAAATTTCTCAACAATTTAACAATTGCTACATCAGACACTCACTTGCTAAGAATGTTCTCAACAATTTCAATAATTTCTAAATCAAACAGCTCACTTGCTAAATCTGTCAACTCACTTGCTAAGAATATTTTCAACAGTTGCTAAAATAGTCTACCTTACTTGTTGAAGTTATCTCAGCAAGTATACAACAATTGCTGAAGTTGTTGCGACATGCTGAGAAAATTTTTCAGCATGCTAAACAATTGTTAAGAAATGTTTTCGCAAATTATTGATAATTTAATTGTTAATCATTATATAAATCATATTAATTGATAAATAAAGTAATTTATACATATTATAGTACTTAGATTTGAGTTTATTGGCAATTTCATGTAATTACATGATAATTTGTTCATAACAGACAATAAATTAAGTAATTGAACGTGTAATCAACCTTAATCGAGTAATTTGATTGTTAATTTATTATATAAATTATATTAATTGATAAATAAAGTAACTTATAAGTACGATGATACTTATACTTGAGTTTACTGGCGATATCATGCATTTACATGGTAATTTGTTCATAACCAACAATAAATCGAATACTTGAACGCGTAATCAACCTTGCTCGAGTAATTTGATTGTAAATTGATTATATACATCATACTAATTGATAAATAAAGTAATTTATACGTATAATGGTACTTATACTTGAGTTTATTGATGATTTCTTGCAATTACATGGTAATTTGTTCATAACAGACAATAAATCGAGTAATTGAATGTGTAATCAACCTTAATCGAGTAACTGAACGCGTAACCAACCTTGATCGAGCAATTTGATTGTTAATTGATTATATATATATCATATTAATTGATAAATAAAGTAATTTATAAGTATGATGGTACTTAGACTTGAGTTTATTGGCGATTTCATGCAATCACATGGTAATTTGTTCATAATGGACAATAAATCAAGTAATTGAACATATAATCAACATTAAACGAGCAATTTGATTGTTAATTTATTAATTTATTGATAAATAAAGTAATTTATATATATAATGGTAGTTATACTTGAGTTTATTGGCGAAAACATTTCTCAACAATTTCAACAATTGCTAAATCAGAAAAACCCACTTGCTAAAAAGTTTCTCAACAATTGCTAAATCAGACACTCACTTGCTAAGAATTTTCTCAACAATTTCAACAATTGCTAAATCAAAAAACTCACTTGCTACAAAATTTCTCACACAATTTTAACAATTGATAAATCAGACAACTCACTTGCTAAAGAATTTTTTCAATAATTGCTAAATCAGACAATCCACTTACTAAAATATTCTCAACAATTTCGACAATTGCTAAATCAGTCAAATCACTTGCTAAGAATTTTCTCAACAATTTCAATAATTACTAAATCAGCCAACTCACTTGCTAAAAAAATTCTCAACAATTTCTAAAGCAGTCTACCTTACTTGTTGAATTTTTTTTAGCAAGTATACAACAATTGCTGAAGCTACTGCGACATGCTGAGAAAATTTTTCTACATGTTAAACAATTGTTGAAAAGCTTGTCAACATTAATGATGCCAATTTCTTCCTTGAGAACTGAAGCATTCAACATCAATATTAAAAAAATTTAAGAAATATTTACAAACAAAAAATAGTAATCAAAATCTACTGTAAGGAACCACATTTTTGAGTGGCTTTGCCGGATCTTTTGGTATTGTCTCGAGAGAAGCTGCCAGGCATCGCTCCACGGAAGTCCCACACGGGTCGTGTGAAGCCACACAGACCATGTGGCGTCCCGTGGAGGGACAAATGGTCCAGCTCACGACAGAGAAAAATTTGAAACAGAGGAATTTTAGACCAAGTGAGGGCACAAGACCACTCACGCAGTCCGTGTGATATGCCACGGGCCGTGTAGCCCTCTGTGTAACTCGCTACGTAAAATTTTTCTAAGTATGGATGTACCGTCTCGTAACTTTGTCGTGCAAAAATGATTTCAAGTACTATCACACGGTCCATGTCACGGCCCGTCTGGAGTGACACGGACCGTGTAGCCATTTGTGTGGTACCCCTTGGACTCAAATACATTCCTTGTGTTGGCACTGTGAAATTTTCTAAGTGACGGTTCATGATCATTGGTCACAGTCTATGTGGCGACTCACAGACCGTGTAGGCGAACATGTGGACCTGACGGTTCTAATATTTTTCTGTTTCATTAATCGCGTTTATGTAATTTTGGTTAATTTTAATGATGAATTATGACCTTTTACCTATCCTAAACCCCTAATACAACTGATATCCCTCCCCTCTTAATTCATTCTCCTAAAACCTTCTACCCTTCGTAATATCACCTTCCAAATACTCTCTTACTCTCCCCTCTCAAGGTTCAAGGCTAGGATTTAATTGAAGTTCAATTCAAGCTAAGTCCTTCCCCAAATTCAGATCCTCAATCAAGGTATATGGGATTGATTCTTGGTCCTTTCAACCAAGAAGACCCAAAAACCTTTCAATTAGTTTCATGAATTTTAGTCTACTTTCAATATGGGTTTTCATTATTTCATTTTATTAAATCCAATTGATGTATGGATTGTATTCTACCTATGATTTCAATTCACTTTGAATATTATTATGATGATTTACATTGAGTTATGAAGTTATGAACATGAATGTCCCCCTTAAAGTTGATTTATGCATGGGTGATCTATATTACGATTTACATGTGGATTTAACTACGGATTTTTTCAACTTCATTTTATATGGCTGATTTTAACTTGAATCTATGTTACCCATGCCAACCTCACATCATGCATTGCATTTGCATTCATGCACATTGGTTTATATGGAAATTATGAAGTGGGCCAAACCCAATTATGTTTTATGAAACTATTATGATATGATTTTGGTAAGGCACTAGTTATGACAAGAATTTGATCACATACATGTCTATGATTATAGCTCTTTTAGCATTTTGGGTGTTTGCACCGTTCCGTATATGTAGATGAGCTATTCCTTGCATGGGCATTATGATTATGATTTGTGATTTCACATTTGAGCCTAAATGTGCATTGAATGGTTTGAAGTGAGCATTGTATCTCCTGAAAGCACGTATATGTATAAGTATTCAAGTGGGATGTTGTTGACTTAGCACCGATGGATTAGGGGCGTCAGGGCTATTCCCAAGGGTCCTCTCCCTTTCCTTGAACTATATGCCAACATAGGAACGTTAGCCATTAGCAAAAGGACTGGGTCATAAGGAATGGTTATTCGTTTATTATGTTTTTTATATGAATATGAAAAATCCTTCTGAATAGCGTGGTCATAAAGAAGGTGACCATCCACCGAAAAGCATGGTCGTAAGGTGATCATCCGCAACTATGCATATAGGTGATGACAAGATCTTTCAATTCACAATCTAGTTCGCAATAGGAAATGACTATATTTGCAAAATCTTCATATATGGTATCTTGGTCTGCCATCATTGCTATTGTCTCTACCATTTTTTTATTTTTTTCAACGCCAAATATAATGATTGTTGGACTCAACCCATTCACCATTGCAATACACTCCTATTGTTATTTTACCCCCCTGTGATAGTATGGACGTCTGTACCTATATTATGATTTAAAAGAAAACCAATCATGATTTTGTTTTGATTTTGCTTGCAGTTGATGCAACTATTGTTAAATATTTTTCATCAATTGTTGAAACACACGCAATAACTCATGCAACAATTATTAAAATATATTCAACAATTGCTAAAACAACAGTTAGAGCACGTGCAATGATTTTAGCAATTGTGGAATATATTTCAACAATTGTTGTATGAGTTACTAAATGTGTTTCAACAATTGTTAATATAATAGCTAGAGCACGTGCAACGGTTTTAGCAATTGTTGAATACATTTTAGCAATTGTTGCATGAGTTACTCAACGTGTTTCAATAATTGTTAAACACTATTCAGCAATTATTGAAACAACAACTAGAGCACGTGCAACAGTTTTAGCAATTGTTGAATACATTTCAACAATTGTTGCATGAGTTACTCAATGTGTTTCAACAATTGTTGCACACCATTTAGCAATTATTAAAACAACAGCTAGAACACGTGCAACGATTTTAGCAATTGTTGAATATATTTCAACAATTGTTGCATGAGTTGCTCGATGTGTTTCAACAATTGTTGAACACTATTCAACAATTGTTAAAACAACAACTAGAGCATGTGCAACCGTTTTAGAAATTGTTGAATACATTTCAACAATTGTTGCATGAGTTACTCAATGTGTTTCAACAATTGTTGAACACTATTCAGCAATTGTTAAAACAACAGCTAAAGCACGTGCAATGATTTTAACAATTGCTGAATTATATTTTAGCAGTTATTGAATGAGTTACTGAATGCGTTCCAACAATTGTTAAACAATATTCAGCAATTGCTAAAACAACAACTAGAACAGTTGTTGAAAGTATATTTCAGCAATTGTTGAAACGAATTCAACCGAAATAGTAGATAAACCTAGATGAGCAGTATAGAAAAAACAATAGTATTAACTTACAAAAATGCTCGAAAATCATCTCACAAGTAATGCCCAGTGATAGAACAATGAAATTTAGTATCAAATAGACGAAAATTCAAATATTTTTCTCAAATCCAAAAGATTTTTGAGGAAAAAAAATGCTATGCTCTCTCCTTTCTTCTTCCCAACACAATAGTAACAACAGCCACAAGAAACAACAATAATAACACGAGGAGGAGGAGGAGAAAGAAAGAAAGAAAGAAAATGGCGTGAAATAGTCGTTGGAGACGGGTTATGCGGATGCACAAATTATTTTTATATATATTTTTTAATATATTAGGGTTAATAAAGGTTGGGTCAAAGTGTAAAAAAAAAACTTGAGGACTTGTTGAAAAAATGGTCAAAGCTCATAAATTATTAACCATAAAATTGTCACGTACTCACGTACTCTCAATACTTAAAACTCTTGTCACTCTTTTTTATTTTGAAGACCTTTTTTTCACTCTTAATTAACTCACCCAAGAGAGAAGAAGGGGGGGGGGGGGGGGGAGGGATGAGTATAGAAAGTAGAGGACTAACCCTTTTTTTAAATTTTAATTTATTATAGAACATAAAATCAGGCAAACATATGAGCACATATATTAAGCTTATTTTAAATTATTTTGATGAACAATACCTAAAATGCGCTTAAACTGAGTTTTGATACAATATTGTCCTACATCCACTTTTATGAGTGTGGGTTGTTAGAATAAGTGTATTTTGAGTCAAAAGGTTGACATAAGTGATATTTTGAGCTAAAAGATTGACGTCAGAGATATTTGGGGGCCAAAAGGTGGATGTAGGATAGTTTTATACCAATTCAAATAGTTAAGGGGCATTTTAGGCCCTTCTTCGTATTAACACTCAATCAAACACAAATGGAATTACAAGTATAAAAAAGACATAATACATAAATATGCTCTTTAATTGACTTCAACAAGAATTTATATCCTCCAACTTAGGATGTGCACAATTAATATTATATAAAATTGAACAAGTAGATCTACGTAATTTTTGTGGCATAATATATATAGGATGCTACGTAGGACATTTTGGATGCCATATAGAATGAACGTGCTTATTTGTTCACATTTTGAATAATTAAAATGCATATATATGCACTAATTTAGAGGTCATAATTGATTGTTCAAGCTAGGTTAAAGATTATATGAACGTATTATCCCTTAACAAGTAAAATGCTCTTCTTGTCCATCTTATGAAATGCATTTTAGATGTTAATCCCTTTATTGCATGTGAAGGTTTAGAGTATGGATTATGATGTCAAAACTTAATATTATTCGATATGAGTTTCATCATTGATTGTTTAAAAAATGAATTTTATATATTTAATAAATGGATATAAATAATTTTTTTTATCTCAATTTATTTGATAGAGTTTGACTGAATGTCAAACTTAAAAAATATGAAAAGACCTCATAATATGTTAGAACTATACTTAAAAAGGGTATATCTTCGTATACTTCTTTTGCTAAATAAGTATAACCCAATATAATAAAATATTAAAGATGCTATTAAATATTTATCAAATAAAAAATGTCACAAATTTTTAATTGAATAAAAAGGAAAGTCTATCATCAAAATTGGCATAGAGGAAATGTTACAAGTTCATAAAGATGATAATTCAAAATATATTTAAAAACATTGTGAAAAATCATTGTTAAACAAAAAAATTCTGCGACCCTTAATATAAATACTTTCACGTAAAATAAATCGAATTAATATGTTATGGTAACTTTCTCTTTCTGTAAAAAGGTCATATACGTCAAAGAACAATTTCAATAACAGATAATGAAAAGAAAAGAAATTGCAAAAACTTATTAATGTCGAGTTAGTTAAGCTAATAAAAATCAGTTTATATGTCAAAAGTAGGGGATATACTATTTTTAGTTTTTAAATTATTTTAAAACTTTTTAACCTAAAAGTGAATATTTAAAATACTTTCTAACTTTCTCAAACATTTTAAAATTTAAAAAAATATTTAAAAATTAAACTAAAATAAACGAATCAATACATCCTTTACACAAATTAACAATCATGGACAGATGCACTTATCTTAGACATATTACATCTCCATGTTATTCTTAATCATCATTTTCTTTTTCTTTTTTCTTTTTTATACTTCTTATGTATATCAAAGTCGAGTTAAATCTTGTATCTTTTTTGTTTAAAATTCTTCCAACCAGCAAATTATGCATCTCATATTGACCTAGTTGATATGATAATAATAAAATAGCTATTGCATGAACTCTAGGACTAGCACAAACCTCCTCACGTTATTTTTTTTCTTTAAAAAAAAAGAAAATGATTTTAAACTACATTAATAGCGTAAAATAATACTACTGTTAATAACTTAAATATAAGAGATTCACAAGAGAGAAATCTCATTTTAAATTCTGCGTTATTTACTTATTTTAAATATTTAGAAATAAAATTACAAAACTCTAGACTTTTTTAAAAAATCTATTAAACACCTCCTCCAACCACATCCAAAAATAAATAAATAAATAATGCTATAAGATTTGTATAGCATTCCCCATTTGTTACTCGACACCAGTTATCTCTTGGTTGGAACCAACTAGGAATATATCCATGTTGGTGCAAAAAGTTTTGAATAACAATAGTTCCTTGCTCTTCTTTTTTCTACAAAATGTTGATTTTTAAATAGGACAGGCGTCCCCACCACTTGAAACTACTTTAGAGACGTGGTGGGTGATTAGGTGTCATTTTCATTTTCATCCAATCATACAATGATAAGCTTTCAAGCATAAGTGTGCAGTCTTCCACTTTTCTTTTTCTTTCTTTCCATTTTTGCCTCCTCTCATCAGTGAGCGCTGTAAATATGTATGCAAATGCTAGAATTCCTTAACTATTCTGAGGAGAGCATAACTTGCATACTCATTCAATTATATTAATTTGTCCATTAAAGTCTCTCAATATCTTTAGTTTGAATCAATTAAAATATTCTTTGTTGCCCCTATTTGTTCTAAAATGAATTTCAATGACGTGACAACTTTCTTTAAAATTAAGAAAGAGAAAAGTCATGAATCAAAGGCTCGTTAAAATAACATTCTAAACTAAATACAAAATAAATTAATTTAAAAATATATAATCAGAGAATGGGTAAAGATTCACGTTACCTTAAAAGAACGATATTAGACATTTTTAGAAGTCCACAAATGTACATGTTGATCCCAACTGGATCTTGTAATTTATGTTGAGAATTGCGTGGCAACAACATCACTAGTTTCATTATTGTTAGGAAGAAGTTATGTGATGAAGAATACAAAACTTAAAGACAAGTTAAAAAAATATTATCTTAATTAATACAAACATAGGTGATAAAACAATTAAACATATAAATTCATTTTTTATATAAAAACAAGTGGATGATATAGATAAAAATTGATTATTAATTAATTAATCTTAGTGAAAAAATAATTAAACAACTCAAATTAAATTATCAAATAATTATATAATAGTTGAACACATGATATTAATAAACAATAATAAATAACTTATTTAAAGAAGAGAGGAACGAGAAGAAAGAATAAATTCTTATGTTTACTTATGCTATTCTGAACTTATCCGATTGGTCTTTTATTGCTGATCTCAATTGAATGTCATCGTCTAAGCTATGTCTTAGGTGTGACATGTCGATCGAAACCTCGAAGAACTCTAACCAAGCCATCTTAACATATCATACATGAGCATTCACAAGGTATATAAAACATCAATCAATCAATAGACGAAAATGGGGATAAATCTTAACAAAAACTCAATAAGCAGAGGTGAGCATAGTCATTCAAAAGACGACATAAATTCATACACAATGTCCAACAATGCCTCTACATGTTCTACCATTGGTTGGGGGGGGGGGGATAAGACATGTTCCTAACTCATCCTCAAGAAAAGTAAAGAAGTAGTCTCAAGCTAGAACCACTAGAATCATCTAATAGAGCCATGATTAGGTAGCCCTGAAACCATGAGGACTTATCGTAAGGTCTCGAGGTTTTGGAAGTCAGAAACAAGCCTTAGAATAAAAAATCTCCAAAAAACCGTAAAGGTATCCTACCAAGAGACCTTCCACAGCTTGTGGTGCATACCATGGCTCGTGAAGGGCCGAATGGTGACACTATGTGGCAGTATTAGAGTCATGTTGAGGCAACCTTGGTGATGGTGTTCCACCATGGAACCCTCTACAAGTCGTGGTGCACACCACGACTCGTGAAGGATCTCATAGAGTGCACCCTCCCATGGCCACTTCATTTTCAGCTCAAGGTTCCCTACCAATGAACCCCACCACGGGTCATAGTGCACACTACAATTTGTGGTGGTGGTTTCGTGCAGGGCATTTTCCAACTTTCAAATTTGATTTCGTAAGGGAATTTAGGTCCTTTCCCTAGTTTCTAAAATTCATTGGAACGATTTTTAGATGAAAATAGCCGTCTAATGTAATCTTAATCTATCAAAAGTCTTTCAATCACTCCTTAAACACTTAGACTTAAAAATCACTCTCAAGTCTACTCTCAAGCTCAAGTGAGAAATTCATTGAAGAACCCTCAAGTTTCAAGTCAAATTCATCCTTAGTTCCTCAATTATCATTAAGGTATTTGGGGTTCAACCATGGGTACCTTTCACCCATGGAGCTCTACCTATTTTCTCACTATTTCATCTAATTCCAAGTATGATCAAATTAGGGTTTTAATGACTTTGTTTCCAAATGATATTATTATGTTGTAGATTATGTTTATACATTGAAATATGCAAGAATCACTCTCAATTTATATGAGTTATATGATTTTCATGAGATTACTCAAGTATTCTATGTTGATTATGAAAATTATGCATGAGTCACTTCAATCATGATCCAAATGATCTTTAATTTAATGATTATGTATGTATTTACTCAATTATCATGATTGTGAATTTGTTGATCATGAACCATGCTATTCTTCCATATCTCATAATATGATCATGCATGTGCAAGTTTTTCAAACAAGCTTATAATTATAAATAGGGAATTTAGGACCTTGAAGTTGAGCTGGAGTCCTTAAGGGGAGATTCAAGATTTTGAGAGGCAACCTAGGACCCTAGTAGAGATTTAGCACTTTGAGGTTGACCTAAGGTCCCTATGGAAATATTCAGGATTCCGAAAGGCGACCTAGGACCCTATCATAAAATGAGCTACTCTTATGTGTGATGTTATGAACTATGAGATCTATGATCAAGTTATGAAGATGTTATACAAATATGAATTATGATGAACTATGCTGACTTATGATGTTTTATGACAAGTATTCCTTCATATATATATATTATGTATTCCATGGGATATTAACTTAGATTGAGAGGACCTTGGGATTATGGCTTATATAGTTAAGGTATGACCTGTATAAGTAAATCCTATTATCCCATAACTATGTGCTACCATAGGAATGATGTTATTTCCATCTGGGTTGCTAGTGGATTCATATAGCTTATGATATGATATGCAAAGTTCTACCTTGGAAAGTAGATTTCCTTTTTCCTATGTATGGACAACACCAAGATTCATGTTATAACTCACATGGTCTTATTGTCAGTTACAATAACAATCCCACGTATATTTATATACTATGATATCATACATCATCATAATCATGACATATTAGCACGTTGATTCTCTTCTCTACTTTGACTCTCTCTATCTCTCTATATATGTGTGTGTGCGCCCTTGCTCATGTATCAGTATTGGATAGTGTATATGTGTGTGTGTACTGCATGCATGTATATTTACTACATTCAAATGTACTAATGCATACTCTATGCCTATATTATATCACAATATAGGGACATGTGACTATCTTTGTTGTCATCTTCGTGGCTAGATTTGGCTTGATCACAGAGATAGATTGGGTGAGTCCTCATGCTTCGGGGATGAAACCCACTACTATCCAACTTTTATGTTATGTAGGAGATAATCTTCATTTTTTTTGAGGGTGAGCAAAGGACATGCCTTAGCCTCCCTTCCCAATCTATGATTTAGAGGCTTTTTGGACATATTGTATTACTTTTTGGCTTATACTTTTTATGATTATCATGCTTTAGCTTATGGATATGTTTATCTTCTACTTATGTTATTCTCTCCCTATTATCCTTGATTGATTATGATATGCTAAATAGGCTAGTTTAGGGTTCCCTCAGGGATCTTATTCATCGTGTTATACCCAAGGCCTAGCTTGGGTTGTGACAAACTTGGTATCAGAGCTCAATTTTTGAAGTGTCCTAGGGAGTTTAACATGCATATCAAGTAAAGTCTTATTCATGGATCTAAAACACGTCACATCTATAAATATAAGGCTATGAGACATTGTTAGAAAATGTTTCGCTTCATTCATGATTCATGTCATGCCGAAGAACGTGTCCCAAGTCTTCCTAGCTCTAATAATTTTCTTTGTGTTTTTCAGAAAATTCCTAAAAAAAGAGAACTTAAGCCAAAAGAAGTATGCGTTAATAAGGATCAAGCTCCTCATGACCCTTTTGGAGAGCAAGTCACCAATGCTATGTTATGGACTTCTATTGCTATGTTGGCCCAGGCTATGACTACCTAGGCTAATCCAGGTGTGGTTGCTTCTCCTTCTCCTCTTTATGTGCCTACTTTGGCATCTAGGGTGAGGGATTTTTCTCAAATGAACCCTCCTGAGTTCCATGGTTCAAAGGTAGATGAAGATGCTCAAGTAGTCCTCCTCTATGATGTCAATTGGGTCCTCATCTATCTTTGACCCATGAAACTCTGGTGAATTCATTTGCATGAAACCTCGTACTCTGGCAGCCAAAGTAGGCACTTTTGGAGGTACCATTATCTCCCGATTGGCCTGATTGTCTAAGGCTTGGGCCAATAGGGTGAACCCAGCTCTAAACATCACATGAGACACCCTATCATCCTATTGGAGTGAAGAGACTTCTTATTATGGATTGCCTTATTGATAGGGAGCTCTTCGTGGTGGCATGATCTAGAAACAAGCAAAAGCCCAATGTTAGTTAGCAAAAACCCTTATTCAACTCTAAGGCACGACATGAATAAGAAAGAAAGGAAAACTTTCCTAAACCGTCTCATAGCCTCTCACTCAAGATAGTGGCGTACTTTACAACTTTAAATGAGACTCCATGCTACGTGGTATGCATGGACATCCGAGGAACATTTTAAAATCTCGTGCTCTAATTCCAAGTTTGTAACGACCCAACCTAGGGACCTAGTCGTCACACGGTGAATGAGATACATGAAGGCACCTCACCTAAGCCATCTCAAGAATCTTAAGCATTCATAGGTATTTAAAGGAAATAATTTGTGAAAATCTAAGGGAAAAGAAATAAGGGTCAATGTGACAATAAAGCAACATTAAAAAAATAGTGGAAATACTACAATCATTTTCTTTGTCCATATGCATACCAACTACATAATAAGTGGATGGAACCAGTGTAGGTCGATCTCTATCAAATAGAAAGAACTCTAAAATCGTGCGACATAGAACGTAAATGCCTCAGAAGGGCTACAAATGTATTTTCTTAAAACAAAAAGCAAAAATACAAGATAGAATGAAAATGTGGAGGAGTCTCGAACTAAGGGCTCACCATGAAAGTTAAAGCTAGTCTTGAATACTGAGTACCAGCCACGAGCCGATGGAGGAGTGCTTATCCCTGCATGGTTAAATCATGTAGGCAAAATATGTGTTAGTGCGTTGGAATGTATTAAGTATGTAAGATGTAATGCTTGAATGAAATTGTAATGCCATCATTATTAAACATTACATATAAGTTTATGTATGATTAATGATATATAAGGTAAGCTTACACATGCATAAGGAATATGGCTCAAGATCAATACGAGTCAATGCCTAAGAAAGCACTTAATATGAAAACATAACATAAGATCATAAAGCTTGTGGGAATATACCATAATCAATAATAAGACCATGTGAGCTACTACATGGAATGTAATGAACTCCTTCCATTGGAAAAAGGCTAATGCACTCCTTCTATTGGGAAAAAGGGAATCTACTTGCTACGGTAGATATCCAAACATAATAACTTTGCAATTGCATCTTTCATAATATTTAGGCCTATGTGGATCCAATAGCCTAGCCTATAAGGCTCCTATGGTGGCACATAGTTAGGGACATTAAGATTTAGATTCAAGGGGTCATGCCTCAACTAACGGGATGAGTCCCAATCTCTAGTCCTCTCGATGCTAAGTCATCCCACAAATTTTTTAAAACATATTCTTAGAATCATAAGTAGCAATCAGTAAGAGTAGCTCGAAACTTAGGCATCTTTCTTAAACATCCTTTAGGGAAATTAAAATCATACATATATCTTGATATACTTAACTTTGAAGCTCTTCATTAATGCCCTAATCATAATCATAAATAGTAGAAAGCTTTACTTGAAAACTAGGCGGACTTAGCTTTTATCATGGAACAATCATAAATCATATAAGTCATAAAAAAGTTAAAATACTTAATAAGGAACTTTATGGATAGAAGGATAACCATAAATCAGCCAACATACCTTTGAGACCTAGAGTTAAATGAAATCAAAGCCTTTCGGGAAGAGACCTAAGAAACCCTAGCCTTGTTCTTAAACTTTCCTCTTCCACCGCTTGTCCCTTATCACACAGGATGAACATCTAAACTTCCGACTAGGATCCAACAAACCATTACCACGATTTTTTCCTCCTTGACTTCATACTCGCTCTAACCTTACAAAAAGGGCAGAATTCCATTTTGTGGGTGGGTCAGTACCACTGGAGAGTTGTCTTTGCCGAAGTATAAACTGCAGATGACTAACTTTGGAAGCTGAACACAAAACTATGGAGCTATTCTGGGTTATTATTGAGCGTAATGAAATCAAGGTTGCAGCGGACAACCAACTTAATTGGAGAGCCTAAAGCGCATTGAGGATAAGTCCAGTGGTTAACAAACAACTTCTATCTATAGGTGCTTTCATTATGGATCGATAAAATTATCATGATTTATTTCTCACATACAATTGTGCTAGGCAGAACCCCCATAAGCTCACCCTTCAGGGCTCGCTTCCAGTAGGAGGCCAAGCATTCTACCAGACGTCCCAGCATGGGAGCCCCGTTCGCCTTGCATCCCTTGGCCTAGGGTATACATTCAAATCTAGAGGCATACCTAATTAGTGATAAGAGCAGGGATCTTCTCTCTCCTTCAGACCCTCTACCTAGCAGTCGGCAGAAAATGCTGAGCAAAGCTGCTGGCCTAAAGAGTGAGGCTAATCCATAACATCAACTGCAGAAGAATGAGGTTCAAATTGATGCAATGAGCATTGTAATGATCCAAAGAAAAATCTCCTGGCTTAGCACTAGTCAACTTGTGGAGTGTCACATACCCTGCAGACAACAACTGTATCAGTCACCAGTCTGGTCCCTTACCCCACAAAGTAGCTTGATGGACGAACCACTAAGGGATTTTTTTTAGTGAATGTGTCACAAGCTTACTCCTATTGTTTTCTTTGTAAAGCTTTTGTAAAAACAAAGAATTCAATTTGATTTTCTTTAGGAAATTCGGAATTGAAAGAATGAGAGAATGAGGGGTGATTCTAGGGTTTAAAGGTTGATATAGGTTCCCTTTCTCATCCCCAAAATGATGTAGTTTAGGAATAGAAAGGATGAAAACGACAAAACTGCGCCTCATTACAACTGTCAGAATCGACCTATGAGACCTTTGATTATGGGCCATATGTTGATCCATAGGCCGTAAGTCCCTTCGTTTGATAAAACATCTGAAATTTTTTGAAAATTGACCTGGCTGGACTCAAAACCACGGACACATGTTACGAGCCATATAATCTTTCACAAGCTATGGTTGGACTCACAGAGTCCTTCTACACTTAGTCATTTTTTATCTTATCCTTGACCTAATTCCATAGAGGACCTTACGAGTTGTATCCTATTTTACGAGCCATCTGATAACTCATAAGTCACCTTTTACAAACTCAAAATTTCTTTCACGTCTGGGTCCCACTCTCCCAAGCTCCACTTGTGGGATTCCACTGGGTATGTTGTTGTTGTCTGGAGTCCCACTCATGAAACGATATAGGCAGTCACTTGGTCTGTATGTTACCCCACACTTGGAAACTTTTCCACTTCCTAAAGTTCTATGCTTAAGAACAGAACCTACAGGTCGTAAGTCAAGTTACGGGCTATAAGTCATCCCCATAAACCAGACTTCAAGTCGTGTTCAGGCCAACTCTTTTTTACTCAAGGCTCCTAAACTAGGGGTCATTACGGATAAGGACTCTCTACCATTCAATCATAATAAATAATTCTAAATAAAGGGGGCATATGACACACTTTATGGGAAGTAAGGGATTAGGAATTTCACTACCGAGCTAATAACATCATAAACAATAATAAGTATGGGAAAGGGACTAAGGGAAAGTCATCATATCTGAAAGATTGTAGCATTATACATACATATCACGTAATCCAACAATACCTCTAGTCATAGTTGGAGCGGGGGCCAAGACATGCCTTGGACTCACCATCAAGAGCATCAATGTCTTAACACAAACAAGTTAGATAGAACATGGATACTGTCCTCAAACTAGAGGACTCACCACAAGAAAGATCTCTATAATCCAAGCTAGCCACATGGAGGATATCAAAGAGCGCTGGTCCCTACATGATGAAATCATGTAGGCATAGAGTATGTATTAGTACTATAGAATATAATAAGTATGCGGACATGCAATACAATGAAGTATAAGTCATAAGCTAGTAAGTAATATGATCAAATAAGACATTATATAAGCCATGGAACATATGATAATGCATATGGAAAGTTAAGAACGTACACTTAATTGATTGCATGATAAGACACTTAAATTTAGAATAATGAGGAACAAGGTTATTATGCACAAGTAGAATAGAAATATATTTAGGAAAACAATGCATTTCTACAAGGTAAAGACCATCTTACCATAAATGAAACATTAGTAGTCATAATGAAGAACACTTTGCATACCTGATGAGAAAGTCATGTACCTTTATGAGAAATACCATTAGTAGTAACAATGGACCATCAACATATGTGCGAACAATGTTTAACCGACATAAATCATGTGAGCTTAACCATGGAGTCCTGACGTCTCCCCTACACTAAAAGAAGGGGGAGATAACTTACTAAGATGACCCCCTAAGATGCCTAAAGTGGATCCACTAAAGCTAACTCGTGAGCAAGCCTTTACTAACAGATGGTCTAGAAGTCAACCTCTACTAGTGGGTGACCTCTATTATCTTATGGTGGCACATAGTTATGGGAAAAATGAGATTCTACTAATGGTCTCATGCCCTAGCTAATGGGGACTTTCTACTTCGATGCCAAAGTCCACTCGGTGCTAAGTGTAACTCCCACGGAATAATCATAAACATGAATCAGAGTCATTTAATATGGAGGGGTATTCTACTAACCCATACCATAAGAATTTAGAATATTAATCATCATCACAAGGATATCTCCTAAGTCTTGTCTATGCCTCTATTAACAACCTATCATCATCTCATAATCATGGCTAGGTAGGGGACTCACATTTCTATCATTCATTCATTCTTAATTGCAATAAGACTAGATACATATAATACATAAACATAAGTATAATCATGTCATGCATAAGCTTGTAAATCATATCAACATCATCGGAGTAGCTCATTAAAACCATAGCCCCTTCAAGTGAATATTATTTCTTTCACAAGAAGTTATGTTATAACATCATAAAGAGGACTTTAAAATAATGCATAGCTTTCATAGAATTTCAATGGATTTCATAACATACATTATAGCCCTTATCAATTCATATTATTCATGAACTTGCATAACATGTAGTAAAACCTTTTATCAAATATAAGATAATTCATCATATAATCTTAGTTCCAAAACTTGGTGGGTTCATGCATTGAACCTTAAAATCATAAAAATTCAAAAGTATCATGCATGAATGAGGTAAATAATAGTCATTTGATACCATTCAAATAACCCACGGTAATCATTGTGAAATCCTAGTTAGAGCATCATGATAATCTTTCTCATAAACCATAAAGTTCATAACATTTCGTAGTAATGTAGCATGCATAGCTTAAATGTCATAAAGTATTTTACAATATCAACCCCTTGAAAGGAGTTCATGCATTTCAAATCAATAAATGACAATTACTAACATGAATCATGCATTTAAACAAGAATAGGAAGTACCCATAGTGAAACAAGTCTTGAAATTAAAGGATTAACTTGAAAAGGATTTTGGACTCCATAGGTGGAAGAATCCATGGATGAAAAAATTCACATACTTTAATTGTCTTGAGAAAGATAAGAGGAATTTGAAGAATCTTGAGAATCACCTTGAAGATTGACCTTTAATCGCATGGTCTTGAAACCTTAGAAATTTTGGAGGAATTTAGAAGAGAGGTCTTGGGAGATTTTGAGAGAAAATTGGATGTTTTGGTTCATGAAAAAGGTCTAAAATAGAGGATTTTTTGTAAAATACTATCAATAAGTGTTCAGAGATTGGTCCCAATTTCCCTCACTTAAATCTAGAAATATTTGGAAAAATTTGTACTATGATGGAGCACTGGCACAATGTAGACATGTTCTGGGTTAGGTCATTTTCACTCGAAGCTTCATTTTCTCTGGATTTGACCCTGAGATGAGTTCTGCTCATTTTTTTTATTGAAATGAACCCTCTCCATGACGCGGAGAGGTCGAGAATACCTTTGGAAAATGCAAAAATTTGTGGAAAAGCTTGATTTTCGATATGACCAAAAACCAAATGCAATTATTTTTCCACACAATTTTACCCCATGATCAATAATTAGGCCTCGAATTTTCAAAAAAAAGCACAAATGACATGTTATGTAAGGAATTTATTGTAATTGTATTCTAAGGCACTTTGGGAGGTGCTACACACACTACCCATAGATAATATACAGAGAGAATCAACTACAACATTTGCCTTTCTAGGATGATATTGCACATTCATATCATAATCCTTAAGAAGTTCAAGTTGTCTCCTTTGCCTCAAATTTAGGTCTCTTTGACTGAATACATATTGCAAGCTCTTATGGTCGATAAATACATAAACATGCACTCCATAAAGATAATGACATTAAATCTTCAATGCAAATACAATAGTCACCAACTCAAGATCTGGGGTTGGATAATTTTGTTCATGCATTTTTAGTTGCCTAGAAGTGTATGCTATGACCTTTACCATTTTGCATTGGGAGACAACCCAAACCAACAAGGGAAGAGTCATAATATACCTCAAACCCATCCAAACCTTTTGGTTGTATCAAAATAGGAGTCGATGTAAGATGGTCCTTCAAGGTCTGAGAACTTTTCTCTCATTCATTCGACCATTGGAATTTTGCCTTCTTTTGGGTCAACTTGGTCAATGGTACAACAATGGATGAAAACCCTTTAACAAATCTTTGGTAATAACCCAACCAAACCTAATAAGCTCCTAACCGAAGGAGATAATGGTCTTGGCCAATTCTTCACTGCTTTAGTCTTATTTGGACAACATTTATGCCATTATATGATATTACATGACCAAAGAATGCCACTTCTTTCAAACAAGACTCACACTTGCTAAATTTGGCAAATAGTTGCTTCTCTCTCAAGGTTTAAAGTACGACCCTAAAATAACCCAAATGTTTTTCTTTACTATAGGAGTATCTCAGAATATCATCTCTAAATACCACTACAAATGCATCAAGATATGGATTAAACACCTGATTCATAAGATCCATGAATACCATCGTAGCATTAGTCGGCCCAAATCACATAACCATAAATTCAAAGTAACCATACCTTGTTTAAAATATTGTCTTGGGAATATCACACCCCCTTACCCTCAACTGGTGAATGCAGAAATGGAGGTCAATTTTGGAGCAATGAGTAGCCCTTTACAACTGATCAAATAAATCATCTATCCTTGGTAATGGATACTTGTTCATTATAGTAACTTTTGTTCAATTGCTGATAGTCTATACATATCCGAAGCGACCTAGCCTTTTTCATTACGAAAAACACGGGACATCCCAAAGTGAAATATTTGGCCTAATGAAACCCTTTTCCAATAACTCTTTTAACTTATCCTTCAACTCTTTTAACTTTTCTGGGCCATTCGGTAGGGAGGAATAGAGATAGGTTGGGTATCGGGAAGGAGATCTATGACTAAGTCTACTTTATTTTTTGGAGGAATATCAGATAAATTTTTGAGAAAGACATTAGGAAATTTATTTATAATAAGAACCAACTCAAGTGTAGGAGACTAGGAATTGACACCCCGAACCCTAATGATATGATATATACACCTCTTGAAAATCAGCTTCTAGGCCTAAAGATAAGAGATGAATCGATCTTTGAATACTGAACACTACTTGCCCATTAAAGAAATGGCTCATAAGGGAATTAGAATTTGACCTTACGGGTCCTACAATCTATGGAGGCAGAAGAAGTATGTAACTAATCCATCCCAAGAGTAACATCAAAATCAATCATCTCAAGCTCAACAAGATAACAAAGGATAACACTGACACAGGATAACTCTGGTAGACTTTTCGGGCTACAATTGACTCACTCACGAGAGTATAGAGTGAGTAAGACTCAAATAAAATTCTAGGATTCGTATCAAATCTAGTAGCTAGGAAAGGAGTGATAAAAGATAAATTGGCACCTAGATCAAGCAATGCATACAGATCAAAATTAAAGACCTTTAACATACTGATAACCACATCAGGAGATTTTTCCAACTTTTGTCTAGCATAAAGGGTATAGAATATATTGTGGCATTGAGCTCTACCTTGTTGAACCTTTTGTTTCCCTTGACCAAAGAGAGCAACTTGTCCTTGGGGAAAGCCTTCTTGACCCTCATTTGCCACATTTAAACACTTCGATAGCTTGTGACACACTTTACCACACCCATAGAAAGCACTAGAACTGGACAAACACCTACACGCATGGTTCATCCCACAAGTAGTGCATCTAGGAAAACCTTGGCCACCACCCCCTTAAGCTCTATGGTATGGCAGTTTGCCTCTTTTGAACCTCTAATTTAAAGAATGAAATGACCCTTGGCCCAGAAACCTTTTGCCTTATTGAGGATGGCCACTTTAAACACCATACCTAGCATTAGAGAATCCACCTTTAAACCAGGCCCTCTCGGACTCCCGCATCCTTCTCTTCTTAAGCATCTCACCCTCAATTTGCTTGGCATAAGTCATGAGCCGATAAATGTCTATCTCCTTCAAAAGCACAATAGTCTAGCACTCTTTAACAACCATGTCTGATATCCCTAAAATGAACTTGCTCATTCTGGCATGAGGATCGACAACAAAAGATGGAGCATATTTGGAAAGCTTTGTGAACTTGAGGGCGTACTCCCTCACACTCATATTCTTTTGCTTGAGATTTATAAATTCAGTCATATTAGCCTCCCTAAGCTCAAGTGAAAAGAAGCAGTAAGGAAATGCAGGCTTGAAATATTCTTAACCAATAAGACCTTCATCCACCCTCTCAGACGCTCATTGAGTGAATGACACATAGGTCACTCTCTTATGTTGATATGCTGTCAATTCTGCTTTATCTGATGTCACTCTCATGATAGCCAATACCTTATACACCATATCTATTAAATGCACATACGGAGTGATCCATCCTTATTTCTTACAAATAACACCGGGCACTCCATGGAGACCAATTAAGTCTGATGAAACCCTTCTCCAATAAATCCCTCAGTTTCTCCTTCAACTCTTTCAATTCTGTGGGAGCCATTCCATAATCAGGGATTGAGATAGGTTGAGTACTGAGCAAAAGATTTATACCAAAGTCTATCTCCCTTTCAAGAGGGATACCCAGTAACTAATCTGGGAAGACATCAGGGAACTCACTTACAACAAGGACTGACTCAAGGGAAAGAATTTCGAAAGAGACATCTTTGACCCTTACCAAGTGGTAGATGCACCCCTTGGAAATCATTTTCCAGGCCTTTACAAAAGAAATGAATCGACCCCTACATGAAGAGTTGCTACCCCGCTTCTTGGCCTCTCTCATCTGCCCATTACTCGTACCAAATGTTGACGAATCCTTTAAGTTGGTAAGCCACCAACCTAGCTTTGTCCTTCCGACAGTACACCCATTACTGCCACAAACTGGTGGGCCTCTTCAATAAACTTCATAAGGTCCTCATCTGTCTTTGATTCATAAAATTCCAGCGAGTTCATCCGCATAAAGTCATTGACTCTGGCGGCCAAGGTAGGCACTTGGGGAGGTATGAATCCCTCGTTATCTGAAGAGAGGTTGATATACTTTCGCCAACTACCCGAGTCCGATCCTGAATTTGCCCCCGAATCCCCTGCTGGAGCCATCATATTACCCAGCTCGGGATCCCAAAAAGAAAAAACTACTGCTATAAAGAGACCTCCTGCCTAGCCGAGCCTCCCTGTTGGCTTGATTGACTAGTTCCTAGCTAATGGTGTGAAAGAGGTTCTAAACTCTGCATGAGACGTTCCTTCGTTCTGTTAGAGCGGAGGTACTTGGTCTGGAGTGCCTCATTGTGGGGACCTCTTTGTGGTGGCGTGATTTAGAAAGAAACAAAAACCCGTTGCTAGTTTGCAGAAAACCTTACTAAACTCTAGGGCACGATATTAGAATGAGAGAGAAGGGAAGACTTTCCTAAACTGTCTCATAGCCTCTTACTAAAGATAATGGCGCACTTCACAAACTTAAACGAGACTCTATGCTACGGGGTATGCATTGACATCCGAGGAACATTTTAAAATCTCATTCCTTGATACCAAGTTGGTAACAACCTGACCTAGGGCCAAGTTATCACACGACAAATGAGATACCGAAGGCACCTCACCAAAGCCATTTAAGTATCTCAAGCGTTCGTAGGCATTAAATAGAAACATATTGCGGAAAAAGCATAAAGGAAAAAGGGCTATGGGTCATCTTATGATATGAAGCAACAATAAAAAGCTGGGAAATGAGGAAACATCATTTGTCCATAAGTATACCACTAATACATAAAGAATGGAACTGTTACAGTTGGTCCCCATCAAATAGAAAGAACATTCATAATAGACAACATAGAAAGTAAAAGCCTCGGAAGAGCTATATATATATTGTCTAAAAGAAAACGTATAGAATGGAGTGGATAATAGGAGGAGTCCAAAACTATGGGCTCAACACAAAAATAAGTTGTCTCGATCACCAACTGCTAGCCACGAGCCAATGGAGGAGTACCTATCCCTACATGGTTAAATCATGCAGGCAAATATGTATTAGTATATTTGAATGTACTAAGTATGTGAGATGTAATGCATGGATGAAATTGTAATGCCATCATAATTAAACATAATATATAGGTATACATGAGGTAAAAGAGTCAAGAATTAAGCCTTCGCATGCACAAAGAGTATAGCTTAGATCAATATGATACAATGCATAAGGAAACATATAAAGTAAAGACACATCATAAGATCATGTAAACTTGTACCATTGGACTACACTAACGATAAGACCATCTAAGCTACTACATGGAATCTAATGAACTCTTTCCATTAGGAAAAAAGCCAATGTGCTCCTTATATTGGGAAAAGGAGAATCTACTCGCCAAGATAGATGTCTGAAACCTAGTAACTTCACAACTGCATCTTTCATAACTTTTGGGCCTACGTGGATCCACTAACCTAGTTTATAAGGTTCCTATGGTGGCACATAGTTAGGGATATTGAGATTTAGCTTCAAGGGATCAGACCTTTACTAATGGGATGAGTCTGAATCTTGATTCCTCTTAGTTCTAAGTGATCTCATGAAATCTTTTAAATCATACTCTTAGAATCATAAGTAGCAATCATTAGAGTAGCTCTAACTTAAGAATCCTTCTTAAAAATCTTTTAGGAAATTAATTATCATGCATATATCTTTGGTAAACTTTAACTCGAAGCTTTTCATAAATGCCCTAGTCATAGTCATAATTTATTGGAAATATTATTGAAAATACGGTAGGAGTTAATTGATGCATGGACCAATCATAAATCACATAAGTCTTAAGAATCATCTTTAAGAAGGAATATCGAAATCGTCCAACCGTGAATATATCAAAGCCATCATGGAATCAATGTCCTACTTTAAAAATATATGTATATTTACTTAGCAAAATAGTCACCTGACTTTGTGAGAATCATATAATATTGAAAGGATCATGAAATCATCATAAGCATGCATTAGAATTGAGGAACTTAAAAGAAAAGGTAAAATGCATCATAGGGAACTCTATGGGTGAACGGTTACCCATAAATCAACTAACATACTTGGGAAACCAGAGAGAAACGAATTTGAAGCCTTTGGGGAAGAAGCTTAGAAACCCTAGCCTTGTTCTTGCCTATTCTTGAGAGCTCTTTTGCCTTGATGAATTTAAGAGTGTAGAATGATAGAAATCAGGGCTTGAAGGTTAATATAGAGTCCTTCCATACTTAGCAAAATTTTCACCTTATTCCAAACCTCATTCCAAATTGTATATGGGTCGTGCCCTATTTGACGGGCCATCTGATAACTCGTATGTATCCTTCCTGCAAAATTCGAATTCCTTTCATGTCTAGGATCCCACTCATGAACCATTCTACGAGCCATATCTTGCTCTGTGGGTTATCCACATGTGGAAACGTTTCCCCTTCCTGAAGTTCTATGTTTAAGAACCGATCTTATGGACCGTAAGTGGTTTTGTAAATCAAAGTCCCAATCGTTTTTCTAGCTAACCTTTTTGCACTCAAGGCTCCTAAACTGGGGGTTGTTACAGACAACTTTATTACAACCGCCTTTTTCCTTAACTAATAAAACACTCCCAACATAGGCGTTTGGCCTAAAGTGGGATTATTCTATCAAGTTAAACCCTAAGAAGAACATGGTAGGTAAATACAACCAGGGATTCATTTTGGTTCAAAATCTACAAAAGGAAAGGTAAGACTTTAATGGTGTCGAGCAAAGCTCACATTCACATGGGCAATCAAAAAAAGATAGTCATGGGATCCAAGAAAATAAATGGTGGACTCTCAAAGAAATGCCTAAGATCCTTTCATTCATTCACTGATGTCAATCAATTGGACTAACTGGGCAAGTTTTGAGTACCAATAAACAACTTTCTAAGCAAAAGACCTCACCACACATGGATTTTCAACATAACTATCCAACATTATTCTAACCAAATGAGTTCACTCAAGTTCAATGATCATCACAAAACTCCAAGTTAGTTTTCGTCTAGTCATGAGAAGATGCTATGAGTCCACATATGAATTAAGTAACTCTTAACGTCTCATCAAATCAGCCCAAGAAAATGTGTGTCAAACAATTCGAGACATTGATATTGATCAAAATCAACACTTGAAAGGTACACAAAAACATCAACCCATTTCAACCATAGCAACAATATCAACAACCCAACAATATAAAACAAAATAAAACTATATCTTAACAAAAACAAAAGTGCAATATATACAACCCAAAGGAAATAACAAAAACAAAATAGAAAAAGCTATCAATATGTATGGCCCAAATAAAATGGGTTAGGTGTTAACCACCACCTCAACAAAATAAAGAGCAGTTTCCTGAATGCACTATAACAAGAACCAAAAGAGACTGACGGAAAAAAGGAGCATCAAGATAAAGAAGTCCCCTATGTAAGCAAGCATGGGGGAGCTGGATCAGATGGTAGGGCATCCAAAGGGCCTCAGTTCCCTATGGAGAAATAGAAGAAAGCTCATCTGTAGTGGTAGAAGGTAGCATACTCTTGGTAGATAGCTAGCGAGTTTTTACAAAGGGTCGCTCCAAAGCCGTATGTAATAATGGATCCTCTGTGTCCTAAAGAACCTTAACAGTGGCAATGCTATCGACTCTGGGTTCTCTAAGTACTCCTCATCTGTTTTGAGCCTCAGTTCATTCTTACCCTCCCTCTCAATTCTGACATCTCTAGTAGTAGAGGTAGTAGGAACGGTTGTAGAAGTCAATGACTGGATGCTCATCGATGGTGGAACTAGGGCTGAGCTAATGGGTGCCGCATGCCCCAATCCAGTGGTATCTCCATAGATTGAAGCTTGTCCATCTTAGCTCAGAGCTCAACTATATCAACTCAAATATCATTTTATCCTTAGAAGATGTGGGATCTGGCCTCTTCTCCAAATCCTAGACTCTACAAGTGAGTATATCAAGCCTATGACCTCAATCCTCCAAAATATCCAGATGAGATATCAGTTGTAGCTGAATAGGAGCTAAGGCCACTGTTATGGCCTATGACATCCATGTAGCGAAAATAGACTAAAGTTGAGAGGCCCTAGTGTTAGTAAATCGGGCTAAATGACATATCTAATAGATCATAGCCTATGTAAGTGGTGGCCTGAAGGTAGAAGTTGATGGGGAAGGAGGAGCGGTGGAAGTAGATATTATAATGGATGGACCGGAGGAGCCATCTCTAGAGCTGAGGTGGATGGAGTCTCTGTATTGGTGGTTGATATGCTGTCAAAATATAGCAGTTTTGATGCTTAAAACTTGGAATTTTGTGTGTTCTCATAGCGATGTTAGTGGGTCATGTGCTGCCGAAATACAATATGTTTGATGCTTAAAACTTGGCATTTTGTGTGTTTACATACCGATGTTAGTAGATATGATGTGTTTTTAGGTTTGTTTTGCAGGATTATTGGGTTGACATCATTTTTGGGCTAAGTCTGCAGAACTTGAAGAAATTGCTGTTCTATGATACCCTTTATGGGCCATGGAAGTTTCCAAGAGCCATAGAGTAGGTTTCGTAGCAAAATCCAATGAAGGAAAGGTTTTTTGAAGTTGAGTCTGCATACATGCAGATGAACCGTGAAAGATTCTATGAGTCATAGACAAGGTGTCGTACCCTGAGGATCAGAAAGCGGGGTGTTATTGAAGAGTCATCAGAAGAAACCCTCCACAGGCTGTGTAACGTTATGCGGCCCGTATGTAGGTCCCGTAGAAGTCACCCCCAAAATTGCAAAAGGAATCCACGAAGCCTTGAATACGGGCCGTAGAATTATATACGACCCTTAGAGTTATCTATAGTGCCTGCCAACCCAGTTCTCCTATTTTGATTAGGCTTTGTATTTTAAATACTATAAATAGGTTTTTAGCTCAAATTTCGCACGAAACATTAGAGAGTCGGTAAGAAAAAGTGAGAAACATTGTGAGACACTTGAGAAACTAATATCTTGTGTTCTTAATTCATACTTGTGATTTTTGGTCAAGAGATTGGATTTCTTGTTCTCAATTTCATTGTGTAAATGCTTAATTATGCTATTCAATATCATGATTCTTGCATCTTCATTGATAATGAGTAGCTAAATCTACAACTAGGGTTGTGGAATCCATGAAGAACTAACAAGGTAAAACCGAATAATTCATAATTCTTGAAAAGTGTTCATGCATGTATTAATTAATACTCTTCATTATGAATGCTTTTTAATCGTGGCCAATGTTAGAACTTGCCTAGTTTTACTGACTGGATCAAGGTAGTAATGAATAGGAAAAGAGATTAATTAACAGAATTTGATTGATGTTTCTTGTCTAATCAACCAAACTAGACCAAGGGGAGGTTGTATTGGGACAATAGGGAATGGTTAGTAATGTCACACAGTGGAGATGGACTAAATAACAGAGTGAAATTTACCTCTTGCCTAGATCAAAGGGTTTGGTAAACTTAACTTACCGTTCTGCAAGTTATACACTAGAAAAGCATTCGATTATTAGGTAATACCAAGTTAGGAAATCATGGGGAACACAATACCCTAGTTACTCTTCATACTTACTTCACACTTGTCTTAGTTTAGGATTTCTGTCTATAGTTTTACAACCTCCCCCCTTTTGGGGAGATAAGTAGGTTAATTAACACAATTTGCTTGAAATTTCTCTAAGTCTACCCTATTCCCTGTTGGATCAGTCTTAACCTCGGCTAGGTTATATATGTTGACAATGACCGCTTTAACCTTCAAAAAGGAGGTATAACTTGGGTGACGTCAAGATTTTGGAACCATTGCTGGGGAATACAGCTAGACTTGTTTAATTTAAATAGTTCAGGAATTAATCCTAATTTCCTTCATTTTATATTTTTGTTTTTTTTCCAGCGCTCAGGTGTAGTATATGCACAAGACGCGAAGTCGAGGCATTCCCTTCACTCGGTTTGACCCAGAGATCCAAAGAATGTTGAGAAGAATGGCCCAAGACAACATGAACAACATAATTAATACAGCTCTGAACCAGAACCCGAATGAAAATGGCAATAACCCACCTTCGTGGGAGGATATTGATCCACAACCATAGGATCTCAATGCCGAAGCTTATCAATGGAATCAATATCGATTGAATCCTATTGCTATGGATGTCATTGGAGCTATTGTATTACACGCCACTACTGAATAACACAAAGTTCATTATTTCGGGTAAGTTACTCCAAATGCTGCAGAATTGCGGGTTGTTCGCATGCCTACCATCAGAGGATCTGCATAGCCATCTACACAATGTTGTGTTTGTCTGTAAGAGTGTAATGGTAAACCTGAATCGGTCTATAAATGCTGTTGGGTTTCTGTCTTCCCATAGTCCATAACAAGCAATGCAATGCCATCACTATCCGAGCTCCTACAGCGTTCGATCACCAGTTGGGCTGAATTGTAGAAGGCCTTTTTAGAGAGGTTCTTCCCAAGTCGAAGAAGCTCAAGTTGAAGGACCAAATCAACAACTTCAAGAAACTTCCTGGTGACTCGATCAGTACCACGTGGGAGAGGTTCACAAAGTGTCTGAGGAGTATCCCTGATCACAAGATTATTGATGATGCCTTCTTCTACTATGCCCTGGATGAGAATAGCTAAGCATGTGCTGATACCATCACATATGGCATGTTTTTAGATCAACCATTTTCAAGGGTTGCTGAGAAGCCTGAAAGGGTGGTCAAGAAGAATCATGCATGGGGAATGAGAGATAGGTCCTCTATCAAGAGCTTATGTGCATTCAGTACTAGTGCGGCATAAGCTAAAATAAATGAGGAGATGATGCAAGAGCTTGCTCGGATTAGTACCAATGTGGAGTTGTTGATGAAGCAGAATCAAGAACATGTGAACGTAGTAGCTCATCAGCCTTCATGAGCATCTATGTACGAGGATCCTTACTATGAGGAGGACACTTGCTTTATTATTGATCAGATAGGGGGTTTCAGACCAACACCCAAGGGTCTTATCATGATTATTGGTGCCAAGGTCAAGGAATCCAAGGTCAGAACTATAATAGAGATGGAACCTTCAATGACAATAATCATGGAGGTTACTACGACAGAAAAAAGGGCCAGGATAGAGATGCTAATTGGGGTCACGGAGATGGTTACAGGAATGGTCCATATGTGCCACCACATAAAGTGATTCAGGTGCTAGTAGCTCTAGAGTTAAGGTAATGTTTGGTCGTCTCTTGAGAAAGGCTGAAACACAAGATGAGACCTTGAGGGAGATGAAGTCTGACATCTCTAGCATCATGGAGAAGGTTGAGTCTCGTTCTATTGTTAACAAACAACTGGAGCAACAGTTTGGTCAAATATCAACTTAACTTAACCAGCGATAGAAAGGTATATTTCCCAATAATACAATTCAAAATCCAAAGAATGAGGGGGCAGTGTATGGCAGTGACTACTCGTGGTGGCAAGCAGACCAGTGATCCTCCAATGTCGGAAGATGATGATGTTCGTGAGGAGATAGCTGAGGTCAAAGATCCAAAAATTAGAGATGATCATGCGAAGGATAGGGTGAGTGGTGCTGTAGTGATACAATAGAATTTGAAGCCCATTCCTAGAACTCCTCCTCCCTTCCCTCAAAGAATCAAAAAAAAGGAGAAGAAAGGTAAACTCAAGCACATTCGCTTCGTGCTGAAACAACTCTTCATCAACGTCCCTCTCATCTAAGCATTGGAGAAGATGTATGCAAAGTTTATGAAGTACTGGTCACAAAGAAGTGGAATGTAAGCCAGGAGCTCTCCCAAGAGCTTGAACATTGCAGTGCAGTTGTTACGAGGTCCTTGGTGTAGAAATGAGAAGATCCTGGCGCGTTTACCATACCCTGCACTACCGGATTCATGAAGGACTTGATCATAAATAAGTGAACTGTAAGTCAGGAGCTCTCCTAAGAATATCAACACTGCAGTGCGATTTTTATAAGTTATTTGGTATAGAAACGAGAATATCTTGATGCATTTCTCATACCTTATACTATCGGAGATGTGGAGTTCACAAGGGCATTGTCTGATCTTTGTGCTAGCATAAATCTGATGCCCCCTGCGGTCTTCAAGAAGCTAGGGCTAGGAGTCCCTACTCGGATGACCATGCGATTGTTGATGGTCGACCACACGATGAAGAAGCCTGTGGGATACTTTATGACGTTCTTGTCAAAGTAGAGAAGTTCATATTCCCTGCAGACTTTGTGATCCTTGATTGTAAAGTTGACTTCGAAATACCAATCATCTTGCGAAGGCCCTTCATAGCCACTGGTCGAGCACTAGTAGATATGGAATCTTGCCAACTCATGTTTTAATTGAATGATGAAGAAGTTGTCTTCAATATCTTTCAGTCGATGAAGAGGCCAGACAACTTGAAGATGGATGTTTGGGTACTTTTGTGAAGTATGAGTAACCAACTTGTCCAAGTCGTGTCGCGACAATAGATTAGGCGCTACTTAGGAGGCACCCAAGATAATTGATGTAATTGTGGTAGTTTTGTTTTGTTTTTGGATTTTAGACCTATAGGTAGTTTAGTTTTTAGTATTTTGGTTGTAATATTTGGACATTGGACGGGTTGCATATAGGGTAAAGGTGTGTCCTATGAAGAATATGCATGTACATGACCAAGTCAGCCATTTTTGGCTGAAAAGGCATCAAGAAGTACTTCTACAACTTGTTTTATAGGCCGTATGTAAAACTACGACATGTACATTTACTCATAGAACACTTTCAGTGAGCAAAACTTTGTGCACTCCAGTCCACGATCCAACTTTATGGCCCATAGATAAAACTATAGGCCATGAATGAGGCTCGTGGACCCTAGGTAAGTTTTCTACTTTTGACTAAGTATTGGAGGTTTCTACGACCAACTCTATGAGTCGTATTTGAGTTTGTCATTTAACCAGTGACTCTAGGACAATTTCGCAGGCCTTTTTTGCAAGCTAAGTCAAGCTCGCCAACCAAGTTGGCGACTCGTCGAATCCTTCCTTTAGCTCGCCCTTTCTCCAGTTGACTTGCCTTTTGTTGAGTGATTTTTTGGAGAGGTTTGGGGTACTTTGTAGCTCGCCAAGTACCCTTTGTGACGATCAGTGTGTTATACTTCATTGTTTGCTTATTTTTGACCTCTTTTTATATGTTTGTGTTCCAAGTGCTCCTCTTTTTCTACAAAAAAATAATTTTGCTCGTTTTATGCACAATTCAAGCCCTATATGAGTTCAAATTAATGACTCATTAGTTGGTTCCTCCATCGTACCTTGACGAATGCAACTTCCTTGTTTCTCAACCCTTTTACTTGCTAGTCCAAAATTTCAATTTCTCTACCTCAACATAAGTCAAATTTTCTTCAAAAAAACACTTTCCAATGGCATAATGGAATTTGAATCACCCACACACTTCCATAACAATGACACATGAAACACTAGATGAACCGAATGAAACTCCAATGGCAAATCTAGCTTATAGGCCAACTTTCCAATATGCCTTAGGATCCTATATTGGTCCATATACCAGGGACTTAACTTCCCCCTTTTGCAAAAATGAAATACACACTCATGGGTAAAAACCTTCAAATAGACAAAATCATTCACCTTGAACTCAAGATCCTTTTATTTTACATCCAAATAGGACTTTTGAAGACTTTGGGCAACCTTTAAACCTTCCCTTATAAGTCATACCCTCTCCATAGCATTAAATACCAACTCATGACCTATCAAGGCTATTTCACCTACTTCAAACCATCCTACCAATGACCTACATTTTTTATCATATAAAGCCTCAAAAGGTGCTATTTCAATGAATGAGTGATAACTATTATTGTGTGCAAATTCAATCAATGGTAGATTGCCTTTAAAATCAAGAACAAATTCTCTCAACATATCCTCTAATTTGAATCAGTCTCACAGTTTGCGCATCGGTTTAAGGGTGAAATGTGGTACTTAGTTTAACATACCAATACTCTTTGGAAAACATTTCCAAAAGTGTGAAGTAAATTAAGTACCATGATACGATATAATACACAAGGGCACACAATGTAGCTTTACCATTTCTTAAATATATATCTTTACATAATCCTTGAAATTATAAGAAGTTTAAATAGTAGAAAATAGGTTGATTTGGTCATTCTAATCCACAATCATCCAAATTGAATCATATTACGGCAAACCCATTATAAAGTCCTTATTCACATCTTCTTACTTCTAAGTAGGAATCTCAATATCCTGGACTAAACCTCCCTGCCTTGGGTGTTCAACGTTTACTTGTTGTCAATTTGGACACCTTGCCACAAACTTTGCTATGTTCTTCTTTATACCATTCTACTAATACACTTCCATTAAGTTTCTATATATTTTGGTGGATCCAAAATGCATGGAATACCGAGAGTTACGAGCTTCATCCAAAATCATCTTCATCGGGCCATCAACATTAGGAATACATAGTTGGACTTGGTGATGGAGTACCCCATATCCCCTTTGTGAGAAGAGTTCAAGCTTCTTATTAACCACCAACTTCTTCAACTCAACCAAGGTTGGATCCAAGTCTTGTTTTGTCTTTACATCTACTAGCAATGATGACTCCAAGACATTATAAACATCAATATCACCCTCATCAATAAACATCAATATCACCCTCATCAAACTTACTCAACCTTATACCCAAATAGACTAATTGGTGAACATCATTAGATAACTCTTTTATTCTATCCTCAACATGAGCAATGCTAACCCTTCATATTTCACTAAATGCATCACCTATGACATTCGTTTTGTCTGGATGGTACAACACATTCATGTCATAGTCCATTAATGGCTCAAGCCACCTTTTTTGCCTAATATTTAACTTCCTCTGATTAAATGCATATTACAAGCTTTTGTGGCTGGTGAATGTATATATATATATATATATATATATATATATATATATATATATATAAATATATATAGACACACATGTACCATATAAAAATAGTGTTGCCAAATCTTCAATGTGAAAACCACCAGTGCGAATTAAATATCATGAGTCAGGTAGTTTCTTTCATGCCCTTTTAGTTATCTAGAGGCATATGATATGAACTTATGATGTTGAATTAATACACAATCTAATCCTACCTATGAAGCTTCACAATAAACAACAAATTCATCCTAACATTCTGAAAACATTAAATTAAAGACTAAATTAGCGATTCTTCAATATTTGAAAACTTCTTTCGCGCTCATTGAACCACTAAAAATCACCTTCTTTTCAGTCAACTAATCAAAGGTGACATAATGGAGGAAATACCTTCTAGAAATATCCTATAATAATCGAGAAAGCCTAAAAAGCTTTAAATATCTAAAGGAGACAATGGTCCAGGCTAATTCTTTCACTGCCTCTATTTTCTTTGGTAAAAAAAGATGCCATCACCAGATATAATGTGACCATGAAAGGTGACTTCCCTCATCTAAATTTCACACTTTCTATAATTGAGCAAAGAGTTACATATCCCTTAAAGTTTGTAATGCAACCCTCTGGTGACCCATATGCACCTCTTCTCTTCGAGAATTAACTACTATATCATCAATAAACATCAACCCAAACATGTATAAGTATGACTTTTGTACTTGATTAATTATGTCTATAAAGATAATAAGAGCATTAGTCATCCATGAGGATGGGGGGATTAGTTTTCCCAAACAACATAACTAAAAACTCAAATGACCGTACCTTGTCAAAAAGCTATCTTGGGAATGTTACACTCCCTCACCCTTTATTGGTGATCATCGGACTAGAGATCAATTTTGGAGAAGTGGCTTGCACCTTGGAGTTGATCAAACAAATTCTCAAATAGATACATATTCTTTATGGTAACCTTGTTCAATTATAGTCTATGAACATGTGAACTGACCCATCCTTGTTTCAAATAAACAACATAGGAGCACCCCATCATGAAATGTTTGGCCTTATAAAACCCTTCTCCAATAATTCTTTCAATTGTTTCTTTAACTACTCAAGTTCTATCAAGGCCATACATAAGCAAGAATAGAGGTTGGGTATCAAGAAGAAGAACTATACTAAAAGTGGTTTCCCTTTTAGGAGGAATGTTGCATAAATCGTTAGGAAACATATGATGAAATTCATTCACAAGGGGAACCAAATCAAGAGTTGGGGTTTCACAATTAGTATCCCTAACCCATACTAAATGGTAGGTGAGGCGGCCATCACACTCATAAACAAGACATTACTTGATACAGCATGTTGGACTCCCTAGGGCACTTCAAAATCTTATGATCTAAGACCAAGTTTTCCATGATCCAAGCTAGGCCTTAGGTGTGACACAATGATTAGGAACTTTTAGGAACCCCCAATCAAGACTTATAGCATACCGTAAGCATTCATAGGTAATAAAACAATCAATCATAATGTGAAAGATCATATAAAAGATAATACATGATGGTACAACAAGAAAACTAGCTAGAAACTATAGACTCATACAAATCCAAACATACCTCTAATATACTAGCATAGGGGGGCTATGGATACGTTCCTAGCTCACCCTCAGAAAAAGTATTAAATTAAATAGTCTTAAAAATAAAACAAACTTGAAGCATCATTACTATGAAACAATAGCCCTCGGATCATAAGGACTCATCAATCAATTAACCTTCAATGTAAATTCCAACTAGCCACATGAATGAGATGGAGCATTTGACCATACATTATGACACAATGTAGGCAAAGAGTATACATTATATGTTTGAATGTACTAAGTATGTAGACAATTCAATGAGATAAAAATCATGTTGTGCAATGACTAATTTAAAAAGCACAATAGGAAAATATGGAAACCATGAGTAAACACGTAATGGTCAAGGCATAAGTAAATCATAAGAGTATCATATAGATGTAAGGGTTTTAAATAGTCATGTGATACATCTTAAGAAATTATACATGTGTGTGATATAACTATAATCAACAATAAGACCATGTGAGCTATAACATGGAATTCCAATAGTAACCCGTACATCAGACAAAAGATAGTCAACTTTCCAAGGTAGAACTCAACCCTACTAAGCGAGTATCATAAATTATATATATGTGGATCCACTAGTTACGCCATATTGGCAACAATCCTATGGTGCAATGTAGTTATGAAACTACAGATCGCTACTAAGGACCCCTTAGGTAGGGTCCCCACTTCAAACCTTATTTAATGGGCAAGCCCGGTGTACTAAAGTTCTCACTATACGTGGGGTCCTGGGAAGATCCCATCCACAAGACTCTATTGTACGTAGTCTTACCTTGCATGTCTACCATAGGATGTTTCCAAAGCTTGAACTCATGCTCCTGGTCACATGACAATAACTTTACCCGTTATTCAATTGATGCTAAGCCAAAACCCCATAGATCATATATTACAACGATCATATTCATTATGAATTCATAAGCTTATCATAAATCATAGTTCACGATTTTCATAAAAATTTCATATAAGAAAGTAATTACATATCAACCAAACCAATTCATAAGCCTTATTCATGGAATAACTCTTTTTTATGCAATTCATGTAATGTTGGTGTAGGCCTTCCATCATTACAATCTTATCTCAGTAGGGTCTTAAGTCACACTTTTCATAACATATTTGAACAATTAAATTTCTATAATCATGACTTGTAAGTGAAATTAGGGTAAAGGCATGGCTTTCACCTAATGGACTTGAAATCATAAATTTATATTGAAAATATGCACGATCATACAAAATAATGACAATTAAAGCAAAATTAAAAGAACACATAAGTAACACCATAAACACTAGATAGTATGTAATAGAACTTGAAAATAATAAGAATCATGTAATATAGAAACCCATGCATAATTGAGTAAAAAAACATCATCTTAATCATAATTCATGCAATCAAAATTGAAACAATAAAATCCCCAAAATACATACGTGAATTTGCATATCAAGAAATTTATTGAGCACCATGTGTGAAAGGGACCCATGGATGAATACCTACATACCACTTAGCTTGAAACCTTGACATCAATAATAGAATTTGTAGAAAATCATAGTTGCCCTTCCTTGATATTGAGAGAGAGTTAGAGAAGAAGAATTAGGTGATTTGGTGAGAAATTGGGAAAATAATTAGGTTTGGGGTGATGTAATAAAACAAAAATGGTCATAGGTAATTTAATATTGTCAAAAGGACATAGTTTAAGGGTTAGAAGGGTAAGATAATCGAGAATACTCTTAATGAAATTCTACTAGACAGGGTCTATAAGAGACCTTTATCTTAGTTGTAGACTCATGTACGACCCATACAATGGTTCTTCATAAATCCCTAGACAATTTTATGGTTCAGGGTCCCAAACTTTGTGACCCTTTTATAGCCTGTATTCCTTTCTATGGGTTGTATATGATCCTTCGTAAATGGCCTTTCAATTGGCCGAATTTCACTTGTCACTACCCAACCTACGAACAATCATGTACAACTCGTACTTCCTTGTACGTCTGATCAAAACAACTCGTGAAGCCTATGCACCAAAATCTTAGTTATTGAAAATTGTACCTTAACTTACAAAACTTGACTTATGGTCCATAATATTTTCTATCACTTGTAAAGAGCCCCCATAGTTCCTTATAATACTTAGTCAAATTTTTTATTCATGACCAAATCTACAAACATTATTTATCACCTGTAAGCACATCTATGCCCCCTAATGGGTTTTGTCTTGTTGAACAAAATTTTGATGACTTTTGAATCCTATTCATGGGCTCATTCTATGAGTCGTATAACCTTTTATGACCCATAAATGTCCTCTTCACACAACCACCAAAAAAATTCAATTTTTTCTATGTCTAAGGGTCATCTACGAAATCCTCATCTATGACCTATACAACATTGCATGAGCTGTAGATTGGCTCATAGTCCTTGGCAGCAATCAAAGTTTAGAATTTTCCGTCTTCTTCTTACTTTTCAACTTACGGGGTATTACATGTAGAAAGAGAATAAAATATAGAAAGAGAATAAAATAGTCTCAAGTATTAATATAAGCTAAGAACGACAAGAACAAGATAGACTAGACTTTCCCTCATAGCATGAAGACTCACTACACATTCATAAAAGGTACTGCAAAGTCTATTCATGTGTATGAGTAGGATGGATGTTCTCTTCTACATTATATGTCACAACCCGAACCAGGGCCTAGCTATGACACAATGAATATGATACCCAAAGGCACCCCATCCAAGCCTCGTATTCATATCATAAGCATTCATAATGTAAAATAAACGTACATAAGAGAATAAGCAAGTGGAAGTACGTAAAAGAAAGAATGTCATCATTTCCATGAGGGATTATACATCAATCCGTTAGGTCCAAATCCTGCCTCTACATCTTAGATCTTGGTGGGGTCTAGCACATATCTCACTAGCTCACCTTCAAAATATACCTCAAAGAAAGATAATGATAGTTAACATAAAGGAAAGCATCATAAAGGGCTTATTCCCGAAACATGGGAACTCACCAATAATCTTCTTTCAATCTCCAATGCAAGCCACATAATGGAGTATTTGTCTCATTGTCCGTCCTTACATTGTTAGGTCATGAAGGAAAAGAAGTATGCACTAGTACATAGAATACACTAAGTATGTAGGTATTCCATGAATCAAAGGGCATTACAATAATATTAGTATGCATAACATAACTAATAGGATGAACATGCAAGTTTAAAATCACGGAATACTTAACCTTAACATACGTATGTGGGAATAAGACCATAATTAACATATAAGACCATACAGACTATTACATAGAATTCCGATGTTCACTCTACATCAAGCTAAGAGGAGTCTATTTCGCCAAGGTAGACTCGATCCTCACCCTATAGGATCTATCCTAGCATGGTGAGAACCATCATTTGAACTCATCTGTTAGGCTTTATCCTACCATGGTGAGTGTCCATTAAAGTTGTATGGATTTACTAGCACATCTTTAAGGCATAAAAACATGAACATCATTCATATGGTGACACATAGTTATGGGACCATGGTATATACGAAAGCCCTCTTCGTGCTATATCATATCCTATGAAATACATAAATCATTAATATACATAGCTTTTAACATAGTTCATACTTTATGAAAATCATACTTTCATAATTCATAAATAGTCATCATCGCTTTCATGAAAACCTTAGGTCATAAGAATAATCCATCTACTTTACTTTTTATCATTGTGTGGGTGGACATTCCCATCTTAACATAATCATCATTAACATTTGGGTCTTCATCATTGTTTTTATAATAACATCGTCATAGCTTTCATAACATCTTCACTGTCATAATACACGCTTTTCAATACTTGAGACCATAATAATGAAAATCCTTAACTTTATCAAAGATGACTAGGGATAAGTATAGGTCCATGGGAAATTGAGTCAAAACCATGCAATTGAATATGATTCATAGAGGAAACATGTAATTAAAAATCAAATTGGAACGTTTACAAAGGAACTCACATCAAGTCATTAATCCCTAATCATGCATACTTTGAAATCACATACGTTTACTTGAAAATTATATACATCTTGAAATTCCTCATAATTCATGCATAATTAGTCATAATCATCATATAAAAATAATAATCCATGCATTAGGAATCATCGCTTAAAAGCCCATGATAATCCATCTTAAAACTTTGAAAAAAGGTGGTTTTATATTGGGTTTCATGGATAAAACTAATCCATAAATGAACCCACACACCTCAAGGAAAATCCTTAGAATTAAAGAGAAAAATCTAGAAATCCGTATTCAAACTTTTAAGCTTTACCTTCAATGGAACCTTGTCTTAGAGAGAGAAATATTGAGAACCCTTGGAAGAAATTTGATAAGTAAAGGCTTTGAGTGAATTAGGAATGAGTTTTATAGAGGTTAGGTCCATTAAATCAGTTAGGGTAGCCAAATGACATAATGTAGGGCTTAGATAGATTGAAATGTTACAAACACCCTTCATTATAAATTGTTAGAGACGTCCATGAAATCTTTCTTACGGATCATGGATGTACCTATGGTGCGTACTTTTGCTCATGGAACTGGGTGTCATAAAAGTTGCGATACTAGAATTACAGCTTCTAAGCGATGAACATGCACCATGACCCATCATTCCACCTACGAGCTGTAAATTCTTTCCTAGAGTAATTTCAAACCTAGAAAAGTTTAGGTTCCTCGGGGACTCTTCCCAGGAGACCTGTTGATAATTTGTTATTCCTTATATGGTCCATCTGGTATAATGTAAGTCAACTCCCAAAAATTCCACAATTTTTCATTTTCCTTGGGCACATTCCACTCCTTGTTGCTTCTATGGGCCATAGACTGGCTTGTACTGTTCAATCATCAGCAAATTTCCCATCTTTTAGTTTTTCCAAGCCTAAGAACATGAGGGGTGTTACAATATCTTCCCTTTGGGATCATTTGTCCTCAAATGAGATAGAAATACACTTGAATATAGTAGGAACATAGTCATCATTATAGTGTAAATGCAAAAGTGTAACTTAATCATCATTTTCATAAAATCATCAAACTTATGCATCAAATATCATTCAAAAATAGTTTTAGGCTCAAGCATGCATGAAACCTAACACGCCATACACACTCGTGAGAATTTTGCAAAAATCGATCATATTAAATACCTTAGGCTTGAATAGAAGGAAAGAGGTAAAGGTATCATTTCATTATGTCTGCTTCATCCTCCCAAGTAGAACTTTTAACTTGTTGATTCCTCCATAGCACTTTGATGGATTCAACCTCTTTATTTCTCAACTTCTTCACTTGCCGGTCCAAGATCTCAACTGGTGCTTCTTCATAAGTTAAATATTCCTCAATAGACACATTTTTCAATAGAAAAATGGAATCAGAATCCCCCAAGCATATTCTTAGTATGGAAAAATGAAACACTGGATAAACCATAACTAACTCCTAGGCAAATCTAATTCATAGGATACCGTTTCAATTCTTTTTACTATCTCATAAGGTCCCATATATGTCAGACTTAATTTGCCTTTCTTACCAAAATAAATTACTCCTTTCATTGAGTAAACCTTCAAATACACCCAATCACCTTCATTAAACTACAATTCTCTTCTCTTAACATTGGCATATGACTTTTGATGACTTTGGGCAGCCTTAAACCATTCCTTTATGACTTTAACCTTCTCTATAGCATCAAGTACCAAATCTGGTCCAATTAAGGACATTTCTCCAACCTCAATGCATTCCACCGGTGATCTACACCACCTACCATACAATGCTTCAAAAGGAGCCATGCCAAACTTGTCACAACCCAAACCTAGGGTCTAGGAGTGATATGGTGAATGGGAACATGTGAGTCCTCAAACAAACCTCAAAGTATCTGAATTCACATCATTGGTTTGGAAGCGCATAATAAAGTAGTAAACACATAGATCTAAGTGACAAGAAAGCAGGACTCACTCTATAGGGATGTTTAAGGATAAGAGTTAGCATGATCTACATAGCGCATAACGCATAGAAACTAAGCGGCGGGTAAGTACTCACTCTATGGGGATAGTCTGGGACTTAGGACTTTCCATATTTCCACATCATATCATAAAAAACATCATAATATCCATATGAAATTGGTAGACATAACCATATTCTCCCAATAGAAAACATAGCATATATCCATACAAGAGTCTACATGTTGTCCAACGATGCCTCTAAGTCATAGAATAGGACGGGGGCTGAGACATGTCCTAGGATCACCCTCAAAGTAAATATAACATAAATGGTAGCAACATAGTAGATAGAGGGATGGTGGCTTTTTCTTGGATGATAGGACTCACCACAACGACTTTCATGAATTTGAACTAGCCAACAAAAGGTGGATGTATATAGACTCCGGCGCCTACATGGTTAGATCATGTAGGCAAAAAGAATGTCTTAGTATGTTTGAATGTACTAAGAATGTGGGCATGAAATGCATATGAACTTATTAAACCAACATTCAACGTTAGATGACAAAGGCACATATATAGAAAGAAGTATATAAACAAAGAAGAGTATATATCAATATGCCATGAAATCCATGATGCATGAAATGCCATAATGCTTTAACATAAAGGGGATGTGACCATAACCAACATATGAAACCCAAGAGAGCTATTACATGAATTTCCCGATGAAAGCCTCCCATTGAAGGAGACAAGATTACTTGCAAAAGTTAATCAACACCACACCTTACGACCTGGTGATGTGCTTTCGAAATACAACACTTTTGATGCTTAAAACATAGGATTTTATGTGTTTTCAATGTGATATTTGTGGGTTTTATGTGTTTTTGTATTTAGATTTGCAGGATTATAGGTTAGCCATGATTTTGGAAAAAATTGCAAAAGTTGTTAGTTTTTGCTGATGTACGAGACAATCTACGGGTCATAGAGCATTCTACAAGCTGTAGATAGGTTTCTTGATGATTTTTAGTGAGGGGCCATTTTCTAAAGTTGAAGTCTATGAACATGCGGATGAGACGTGGAGAAGTTTATGAGTCGTGCAATACCTTTCGTGCTGTGAGGATCAGAGAGGTGGACTTGCAGGAAAGTTATCAGATGAAATCCCCTTTACGGGTCATAAACCAGCTTACAAGTCGTAAAGGGGTGCCATAGAATTAAAGTTCAAAATTCCAGCAGTTGATTACGAGACCCCGACTAGGAGCCATCAAAGATAACGCGGGTCGTAAAGTGCTTTCATGGAGTTTGCTGACCAGTTTTCCTAATTTGTTCAGGAGTTGCTTTTAATTATTATAAATAGATCTTTTAGGTTATTTTTCACTAGTTCTAGTACATTCATATCAATGTTGAGTAGTTTTAGGTTAGCGCTTAGAGAACTCAGTATTCTTAGAGAGAAAATTTTGAGAAAGTCTTTGAGAACACTTGTGGTTCAATTTAATGTTGAAGTTTGTCATTTTCGTTGACATTGAATTCACATGTTCTTAATTCAGTTGTGTAACTGTTCAATTATGTTTTCTAAATTCGTAATCTCTTTATCTACACAAAGCATGAATAACAAAATCCTTAACTAGGATAATGGGAACCATGAAGAACTAACAAAGTAAAACTGGATAATTCACAATTCTTGGAAGGTGTATATGCATGTATTAATTAACTCTATTCATTTTGTATGTTTTCTAGTGGTGGCCAACATTAGAACCCGCCTAGTATTAGTGATTGGACCAAGGTAGTAATGAATAGGAAAAGAGATTAATTAGCAAGATTCAATTGATATTTTCTCGTCTAATAAACCAAATTGAGCTAAGGGGAGGTCGAACTGGGACTTACAAGTAATGGTTAGTAATGCATACAATGGAGATCAGCCGAGCCGCATAGTAAAATTCGCCTCTCACCTTTGATCAAAGGGCTTTGTGAACTTAAATTACCATCCTACATGCTATACACTAGACAAGAATCAGGTTATCCGATGATATCGAGTTGGGGAATCATGGGGAGCATAATACCTTAGTTACTCTCCTATATTGCTCTTCCTCCCGTGATAGTTAGTTACTTTATTTTTCTCATTTATTTTTGCAAACCCCCCTTCTTTTGGGAATTGAGTTTATTAACTACTCAGATTGCATGTTGGCGAATTTGTCTTGAGTCTACGTATTCCCTGTGGGTTCGACCCTAAACTTGGTTAGGTTCTATTTCTTGACATCAACCGCGTTATCTTCTAAAAAGGAGGTGTAACTTGGGCGACATCAAGATTTTAACATCTTCTATGTCATGCCGTGAAAATAAATTAGGCGCTGCTTGGGAGGCAACCCAAGGAACCTTGGCGCTTGGGCAGCCAGGTATGTATTTTTGGCCCCTTATGTTCTATTTTGTTTTAATTTTGTGCATCGGGGCCAATGCACATCTTTTTCGATGGGGTGTGGATAGTTATGGGCCTTTATGAAGTCTGAGTAGCTTATGGTCTATAACTACTCCAACTTTTGATCTTGGGGTTTCTTGTCTATGTTCTTTTTTCCTGTGGATATTTATTTTCTATTGAGCCAGCACGTTTAGGATATTTAGATAATATGTGTAACATATAGTACCAATACTTGTGGCATATAATATGTTTTTGTATTTTGTTTTAAAAAGATGGTACCCACCAAATATTTTTTTGATTAGTAGTTAAATAGTAACCATGGATGTTTAAGTGTTTGACAATATCTTTTCTGATAAGTAAAGATAAATTGAGATAAGAAGCATGATGAGTTCCTTCATTGATAATGTATCCAATGCCATGTGAGTGTGAGCTTTATTTGATAAATTCATGTATTTTGTGCTAATTCAGAACTTGCCATGTTACTCAAAGTTAGATTGTAGATTAGATGGATTAGGAAAGGATCTTAGGTCATTGTTCGTAAGTAGTCCACTTTAGACTAAAAATGACTAACCAAATCGATGATATATCCCTTGTTCCTGATGTTTGAGCCTAACATGTACCTATTCTTTCAAAACACCTAATTAACCCAGTCTTATCTAGTGAAAAATAGTGAATTTGGACCTGGTCTTTCCTTGCACATTATGTACCTTGACTGAGGCAAAAAGTCTAAGTAGAGGGTGGCTATCAAAAGTGGCCCTAGTTCTGAGGATGGAGAGTGTGCACCTAAACACAGGCCAAAAGCCTAAGTTGAGGGTGTCTAGAGTAAGGGTAAAGCACAAAAGTAAGAGGGAGGGGGGGGGTGAGTTAGGGATACAAAGAAAAAGGAGAAAAATCATGTACTAGGTGCAAGAAAAATGAAAGATGCCTTAATTGAGAGTTAAAAAGCAAAATAAAATATGAAAATAAGGCAAGAAGATGAAAAATGATAAGAAAGCACCCAGAAAAGCTTAAAAGAGGAAAAGGGAGAATAAGATAAATAACAAAGTTGGTAGGGTCAAAGTGTAGAAAAACTCAGTTTCAAGGAGGGACTTTAGTCACTATTTTCACAAAATATCATACCAAAGCCCCCTGAGTCTATGTTATAGGCCAATGAAGTCCGAAAGTGATCCTAGTCCAATTATTTGAAGGTCTAAGTCATGAGTATAGGGGAAAGCCTATGGTATTAGTCATCATGCATGAATATCTTTTGTGAGAGTGAGCTTTGTTGCATAGTCCCAAAGTAAAATATGAAATATCATTGAGCGTTAAATATAGGACTACTTTGTAGGAGGACACTTGCATTTCATTGTTAGCATTTGACTTGTTCAGTGTGTGGAATATTGATAACCCCTTGCTTGTCATAGTTGTGTTGTCACATGCACTAGTTTGCCTGGGTTTGATAAATAAGCTATCTAATTCTGTCATGAAAGGTTGGTGTGGATATTTGAGTCTAAGATGTATGTGAGGTGTGCCAGGTCTACGTGTTACTATATTGTCTATATAGATTGAATCTGTCGCTTGAGGATAAGAAATAATTTTAAGTTGAGGGTGTTGATGTGCTGCCAAAATGCAACACTTTTGATGCTTAAAACTTAGGATTTTTTGTGTTCTCAATGCGATATTTATGGGTTCTATGTGTTTTTGTGTTTAGATTTGCAGGATTACATGTTGGCCATGATTTGGGGAAAAATTGCAGAAGTTGCTAGTTTTTGTTGATATACGAGATAGTATACGGGTCATAGATCATTCTATGTGTCGTAGATATGTTTTATGTGGATTTCCAGTGAGGTTCTTTTTTCTGAAGTTGAAGTCTTTGAACATGTAGACGAGTTGTGGAGAAGTTTACGTGTCATAGAATACCTAGTGTGCCTTAAGGATTAGAAAGGTGGACTTGCAGGAAAATCATCAGACAAAACCCTCTTTATGGATTGTAAACCACCTTATGAGTTGTAAAGGGGTGCCATAGAAGTGAGCCCATAATTCCAACAGTCGATTACGAGACCTCGAAACGAGTCGAAAAAAGACAATACAGGTCGTAAAGTGCTTTCGTGGAGTTTGACGACCAGTTTTCCTAATTTGTTTAGGACTTGTTTTTAATTCTTATAAATAAATCTTTTAGGTTATTTTTCACTAGTTCTCCTAAGTTCACGTCAGTTTTGAGCAGTTTTAACTTGAGTTCTTAGAGAACTTAATAGTCTTAGAGAGAAAATTCTGAGAGAGACTTTGAAAACACTTATGATTTAATTCAATTGTTAAGCTTGTGATTTTCATTGACATTGGATGTGATTATTCTTAATTCAGTTGTGTAAGAGTTCAATTATGTCTTCTAAATTCATAATCTCTTAATCTACATAAAACATTAGTAGCTAAATCCACAACTAGGGTTGTGGGAACCATGAAGAAGTAACAAAGTAAAACTGGATAAATTCACGATTCTTGGAAGTTGTATATGCATGTATTAGTTAACTCTCATTGTTTTGCATGTTTTCTAGTGGTGGCCATCATTAGAACTCTCTTAGTGTTACTGACTGGACTAAGGTAGTAATAAATAAGAAAAGAGATTAATTAACAAGATTCGATTGATGTTTTCTCGACTGATCACCTAAACTGGGCCAACTGGAGGTTGTACTAGGACTAACAGGTAATGGTTAGTAATGCACATTATGGAGATGAGCCAAGTCACAAAGTGAAATTCGCCTCTCACCTTTGACCAAAGGGCTTGGTAAATTTAAATTACCGTCCAACATGCTATACACTAAACAAGAATTAGGTTATCCGGTGATATCGATTGGGGAATCATGGGGAACATAATACCCTAGTTGCTCTCCTTTATTGATCTTTCTCTCATGATAGTTAGTTAGTTTATTTTTCTCATTAATTTTTGCAACCCCCCCTTCCCATTGGGGAAATGAGTAGATTCACTACTCGGATTACATGTTGCTGTATTTTTTCTTGAGTCTACGTATTCCCTGTGGGTTCAACCCTAACCTTGGTTAGGTTTTATTTCTTGACATCGACTGCTTTATCTTCTAAAATGGAGGTGTAACTTTGGAGACATACCTGGTCATTTCAATGTAATGTCCACCTTCCTTACGACCCAATCATTTCAGAATGATTTCCATACCATATCATATGATAATTGTAACCATACCGTATGACCCAGTCATTTTGGTAAAGGTTACCATATACCTATGCTGGCACATAGTTCAAGAGAAAGGAAGAGGACCCTTCCTCCAATCCCTTTCAATGCTAATTCATCATACCACAAGAATACATATACATATACATGCTTTTAAAAGAGGCATAAGCTCATTCAAATCATATCAATGCATACATAGGCTAAAAAGCCAAACATTCTTCATAATAATGCACACTTGGGCTGAAAAGCCAAATCATACTTCAATTCACACTTTCATGCATAGGAATAACTCATTCACATATATACAAGACGGTGTAAACACCCGAAATTGCTCAAAGGGCCATATCATAGATATTTATGTGATCACATTCTTGTGATAACCATATTTTCACCAAAAGCATATTTATAATTATATGTGGGCTTAACCTACCGAATAATTTTCATCAAAACCTTATTTCATTATCATATGTGGTAACCCATCGAGTTATTTTCATCAAAATGAATGCTCTTGTATGCATATGCCCTAAATGATATGAGAATATCATGGGCAATAGAGATTCAAACTTAAATCAACAATACAATATGAAATTCAAGTAAATCCATATTTAAATCACAATTTAGATTCCCCATGCATAAATCAAATTTTAAAGGGACAATGCACATTCAAATCTTCATAATATTCATGCAATTCAACATATTAGGGCTTAAATCAATTTAAAAACGACAATTAAACATAGCCCATATCTCAATTGAATCAAATAAACAATAATCTAAAAGACCCATGTTTAAAGTAAGCTCAATTTCATAAAATCAAGTATTAAAAAGTTTGTGGTCTTTATGGTTGAAAGGGACCACGAATAATTCCCACATAACTTCGCTAACAAGAGGAATCAACAAGAAATTGAGTGAAGAAGACTGTTCCATAAGCTCCAAGACAATCCTTCAAGGCTCATTTCAGAGGAGTTCTTTTGATGAAAGTTAGAATAATTTTAATTGTATAAATTGAATTTTAATGAGAATAGAAGAGTATAGGTCTTTTGAGAGGCTTAGGATAGGATAGAAAGTCATAAATGACCCTTAGAAATAGCCAAAATTACAAGAGAACCATTAATGAAATGGATGTCAAAAAGTGCCAGGGGACCATATAGAGGCTATACAGACAGTGTAGGGGTCAGACTAACTGTGTAGCCTTCTGTGTGGCTTTACTTAGACAATTTCTCGAGTAATGAAGTTCTGAGACGCTGATTCCATGCTTAGAAAATTTTCACACCAACACCCTTACGGGCCACCTCACGACCCATGTGAGGGTTACACAGTTTGTCTGAGGTTCATGTATGAAGTGCCTTTGCCAAAATATGGTTTTTAAGGCCAAGAATCCTCTCACGAGCCACCACACGGCCAGTGAAGTGTTACACAAGCCGTGTGTGGTTCATTTGGTGAGTGCCTTGGTCTTGTACTCCAACTTTCCAACACTATACACATAAGTCCAAGGGACACCTCAAGGCTCCTCCACATGGCCAGTGATGAGACACACAACCCGTGAGGTTCCCATGTTGTGTCAACTTGGTAAAAAACTTTCCTGATCTAGATTTCATGCACCATTAATTCCTAACAAAGTCTGAGTCCTTATATCATCTCTCCCTTGGGAATATTCATCCCGAATTTGCTAGAACAAGGCTTGAAAGGCTTGACTTGAACATGAAACCTCCAAACACAAAAACACATTTCATATTTCCTCACTTCAAAATCATAAAGTCATTAAAAACCATAACAAAACATCTTTAAATCATTTAAAACATCTTTAAATCATTATTGTGCACATGTATGCATGTCATGTCATGAAGCTCAAGAGTGAAAAAATTAGGACCACTTCGAATAGGAAGAACCTATTACCTTAGGCTTGAGTAGATTGGAATATATAGGGATATCGTTTCATCATGTCCAACTTCGCGTCCCATATAACACTCCACACATATTGATTTCTCCAAAGCACCTTAACAAAAGCCACATCCTTATTACGAAGTCGCTTCACTTGCCTATCCAAGATCTCAATCGGGACTTCCTCATAAGAGAAGTTCTCCTCAACCTCAACACCTTCCAAGGGCACAATTGTACTAGGATCACCAATCAACTTTATCAATATTTACACATGGAACATTGTGTGAATAAAACTCAAATCCGGAGGCAAATTTGATCTATAAGCCATATTCTCAATCCTCTTACCAATCTCATAAGGGTCTAAATACCAAGGAATTAACTCTCCCTTCTTATCGAAATGCATTACTCCCTTCATAGGTGAGACATTCACATACATCCGATCTCCAACATGAAACTCAAGATCCTTCATCCTAACATCCGAATAAGACTTTTGATGACTTTGATCCATTTTCAACCTTTTCGTAATCGACTTCACCTTCTCTATGGCTTCCAACACCAAATTTGGGCCAATCAAAGCCATCTCTCCTAACTTAAACCACCCCACCTGAGATCTACATATTCTACTATACAAAGCCTCTAATAGTGCCATACTAGTGCTAGCATGATAGCTAGTTGTAAGCAAAATCACTAAGTGTAGATGATCATCCCAATTACCCTTGAATTTCAACACACAAGTGCTCAACATATCTCCCAACATCTGAATTGCCCTTTTGGCTTGTCCATCATTTTGAGGATGAAATTCTTAACTTCACCTTAGTGCCAAGTCCTCTTTGAAATAGTCTCCAAAAGTTAGAAGTAAATTGGGTCCCATGATTCGGTATGATAGACCTAGGCACTCCATGCAACCTCACCAGCTCTTGGATATACAACCTTGCATAATATTCAACATGGAAGGTTGTCTTGATCGATAGGAAATAAGCCAATTTAGTCATCCGATCAACTATAACCCAAATAGCATCAAATTGCCTTCGGGTTTGAGGCAAAGAAATAACAAATCCATGTTCACATCTTCCCACTTCCAGTAAGAATCTCAATATCTTGAGCCAAACCACCGGGCATTTGATGCTCTACCTTCACTTGTTGACAATTGGAGAACTTAGATACAAACTTAGCTATATCGTTTTTCATACCATGCCACCAATACGCTTCTCTCAACTCTTGATACATTTTGGTAGATCCCAGATGAATTGAATAATGAGAATATAGGCTTCACTTAGGATTACCTCCCTTAGACCATCAACATTTGGAACACACAACCGATCTTTATACCAAAGCACACTAACCCTCCAACCTGGGAGAAAACCTCTTTCTTCTTTTCGGCAACCAACTTTTAAAACTTAACAAGTGTTGGATCTATATCTTTATTAGCCTTGACATCAATAACCACAGAAGATTCAACCCCATTTTGAACATGAGTGCTACCATCATTAGAGTCAACCAATCTAATACCCAACCTAGCCAAATGGTGAACATCCTTTACCAACTCTTTCTTCCCTTCATCAACATGAGCTACACTTTCCATAGATAGCCTACTAAGAGCATCAACTATATTATTTGCCTTGCCGAGATGATATTGGGCACTTATGTCATAATCCTTAAGGAGTTCTAACCACCTCCTTTGCCTCAAGTTAAGATCCCTTTGGGTGAACAAGAATTGCAAACTGTTATGGTCGGTGAAGACATCAACTTGGACCCCATACAAATAATGTCTCCAAATATTTAATACAAACACCACAGTCGCTAGCTCAACATCATGAGTTGGGTAATTACGCTCATGAATCTTCAATTGCCTTGATGCATAAGCTACCACCTTACCATGTTGCATAAGCACACAACCTAACCCGATATGAGAAGCATCATAATACACCACAAACCCATCTAAGCCACCCAGTAGAGTCAACACAGGAGCTAATGTAAGTAGATCTTTCAAAGTCTAAAAACTCATCTCGTATTTATTCGACCATACAAACTTGGCCTTCTTTTGATTCAACTTGGTTAAATGCAATGGATAAGAAACTTCAAAAAATCTCCTATAATAACCATCCAACCCTAGAAAACTTGAATATCCAAGGGAGTCAATGGACTAGGCCAATTCTTCACGGCCTCGATCTTCTTCAGGTCAACAGTAGTACCATCGCCGAATACCACATGACCAAGAAAAGCTACTTCACCCAATCAAAATTCACATTTTCTAAATTTAGCATACAATTGCTTCTCCCTTAAAGTCTGAAGGACCAATATCAGATGATTTGTATTCTCTCATCCACTTCAGAAATAGATAAGGATATCATCGATGAAGACAATCACAAAATATCAAGAAATGGCTTGAACACCCGATTAATGAGATCCATAAACACAACTAGAGCATTAGTCAAACCAAATGATATCACCACAAATTCAAAGTGCCCATATCTAGTTCAGAATGCCATTTTGGGAATGTCACACTCTCTAACCTTCAATTGATGATAATCGGAACAGAGGTCAATCTTTGAGAAATGGGTGGCCCCTTGAAATTGATCAAACAAGTCATTAATCCTTGGCAACGGGTATTAATTCTTGATGGTTACTTTATTCAGTTGCCTAAAATCAATGCACATCTGAAGAAACCCATCCTTTTTTCTCAAAAATAATACTGGAGCACCCTATAGAGATATGCTTGGCCTAATGAAGCCTTTGTCCAAAAAGTACTTCAATTGATCTTTCAACTCCTTCAACTCAGCCAGTGCCATATGATAAGAAGGAATTGAGATAGGTTGAGTATCCGGGAGGAGATCTATGCCAAAGTCTACTTTCTTTTCAGGAGGAATACTGGGCAAATATTCGAAGAACACATCCGAAAAGTCATTAACCACCGGAACTGATTTAAGAGTAGGTGACTCAGACTCCACATCTTTAACCCTCACAATTTGACAGATACACCCCTTAGAATTCATATTTCGCGCCTTGAGGTAGGAAATAAACCGACCATTAATAGTGAAGTCACTACCCTTCCATTCAAGAACAAGTAAATCTGAAAATTGAAATTTGGCTTTTCGGGTTCTACAATCTATTGATGAGTCCATATTTTGGACTAATTTTTGGGATAAATTGCAAGGAAATTTCTCTTATTATGATATCAATTCCAACTTCGAACAAATATGCATGTGCTATGACAGGAAATGGAGTTAGAAGTCCACAAATGGACAAGACTTGGTGAAATGTTAGAAAGTGCGCAAAAGTGTGAAAAGGTGGTGAAAAATAATGTCACCGACATACTCGATGATCCACCGATCACTCATGGAGATCGCTTATCATTGCAGCAACCAAGGATCCATCTCAAGTCAAGAAGGCAGTCAAATTTTACATCACAAAGCATACTCGACACACCACTAAATTGCGCAAGTGATTGCCTAAAATTGCAACACCCGAAGCCCCAAAACACTAATAGAAAGGTGATATGATGAATATTTCAACGCATCACTGAAATGAATCGACGAAGAAAAAAGTCATTACCTAATGTTGCAATGAGGAAAGCATTATAAAAATGCATAGCAAAGCAATTAAGTGCATATTTGACGCATCGTTAGAGTGCTCGACGATGGTCAGCCTTGACTGCCAAATGGTATTTTGCAACACAAATTTTCACACATTTGTGCGGAGTACATAAGTAATTTTAGAAAGAACATTGTACATCATCTGTTTAATCCATATAAGAACAATAAGTATATAGTAGTAACACATAGAACCTTCATATTAGAGTATGAAATGGAGCTAGGGTTTGAAGCTTTTAGGCATCAAATTGGAGAAGATTGGCTAGTGATTATTAACTTATTTGCACATAATATTGTTACCCATGAATTCTACTACTATGTATGGTATTCAATCTTTAATTTCTAGCATGTGTGGCTAAAACCCTCATGTTGGGGGTATGCTATTGATATGGGTCTTTGATCTATTTATTGGGTCTGTGATATCTTCTCTTGTCTATAGTTAATTTGGGTGAATTTATATCCGTTCCTATGTTTAATCTATATATTTCAAGGTTGCAAACTTGGGGTTTTGTTTGAATTCTGATTGTTAGCTTAACCGGAATTGTTAGAGTGTGAAATAGATATAATAGATAGAAACCTCTTGAGGTTTCAGTTAAAGTCCACATCCATGGATTCAATGACCAAGGATTAAGGGTTTTGCTAAGCTTCTTAGGTCAAGTGTGTCCTCAGCAGTCCTTGTGTGATTTCTTATACAAGTCATACAAAACGCTCATGTATTATAGCTGATTTGGGTAACAAGAAACTTAGCCTATTAACTCAATATCAACTCATTTAGTCAAGTATCTAGAACTATTTGGTAGATCGGTTCCCATATTTGCACATCCCGAACATCTTTCCTTAATTTTTTGTTTAAATCGTTATTTAGAACTCATTTAGCTGAACTCTTATTTTGATTATTGCAACCCCCTAAACCTTACAATTACTTGGTCCAATGAGTCACTTCTTTCTTATCCAACGATTCCTTGTGGGATTGACCCTAACCTCTAAATTTAGGTTATTATGTTGATGACGACCGTTCCTTCTGACTCTGACTAGTCGGGTTGAGCGACATCAAAAATGCCATCATTGCTGGGACCGTGCGTGTTCATATTGGAAGTGTTTGTTAAGCTTTACTCTTGTAGTTAGAATTATTTGTACTGTTTTCTTGTTGTTTTTGTTGTTGAGAAATAGGCGTAAAGATGGAGGATGATGAAAGCGTCCATGGTGAAAATGCTGGAGACATGAATGGTATGCAGAATGTTAATTGGGATCATATTTGGAGCAACGGTGCTATTCAAATACCCCCATTGGTTGGACGAGTTAATTTTCATGTAACAAGCACCATGTTGCAACTCCTCAAACTCAAAGGATTGTTCGGAGGGCTCGACCATGAAGATCCTCATGAACATATAAGGAACTTTGTTGATGTATGTCTCCCATTCAACTTCAGGGAAGTGAGTTAGGGTGCCCTTTAACTAAGGCTATTTCCATCATTGGAGAAGCATTGAGGTGGCTAGCTAGGTTACCTCATGATTCTATTACTTCATCGGAGGAGCTGCAAAATGCATTCCTTGAGAGATTTTTCTCTCCCTCGAAGATAATAAAATTGAGAAGAAGTATTGAGAACTTCAAGTAGCTAGAAGGTGAACCATCACATGAAACATGGCTCTGATTTTGCAAGCTCTTGCTCTAATATCCTAACCATGGACTTCCGGACCATATGCTATTGCAATATTTTTACGTAAGGCTTGATGCTACAAATAAATGAGTAGCTGACCAGTTAGTGAGAGGAGGACTAATGACATAAACATTCACTGAAGCCTCTAACTACTTGGATGGCATGACAAAGATTAATCAAGCATGGTATACAAGAGATGATATGGTATCTTCAAGTCACAGAGGCCCAACCAAGGAAAAACTTGCTAAAGACAAAGAAATAGATGAGAACATGCCTAAGATGTTGGCCCAGCTTGATCTTTTGACCAAGCATGTTATGGAAGGAACTCGTAAGAGTGTGAATGTTGTGGGAGCTGCTGAAGATGTAATGTTTGAGAATGCACTATTTGAAGGCAGTTACAATGAAGAACGTTATTACATAGAAAACTAAATGGTGGATTCTTGGCTAGCTTTTCCAAGGCCACCGGGGAATCAAAGTTGGAATAACAACTCCAGATAGCAACATTGTGCATAGATTAGGGGTTGGAGGAATCGAAATGTAGATAGGTACATTTCACCTCATGATAGGGTTCAGGCTATTGAACTAGTGGTTAATCAAGAAAATCCTCGAACAGAGGATATGCTCTCCTGATTCTTGAGCAAGGTGGAAGCCTCTGATAAGGTTCTAAAGGAGATGAAATTTGATTTTTCTTAGCTAAATCAAAATTTGACATCTCATTCAGCATCCATTAAGCATTTGGAGACTCAACTTGGGAATATTTCAGCTCATTTAAATCAATGTCCAAAAGGAGGTCTACCTAGTGACTTGGTGGCTAATCTAAAAGGGAATGATCAGTAATGTTTAGCCATAACTACTCAGAGTGGAAAAGTGGTTGAATGCACTAAACCATCACTTGTTGTTGACAAAGGCTTGAAACAGGTGGAAGAAAAAGCCGTGATTGTTGTTGAAGATGATGAGCATGAGGCTTCGGTTAAAGATGGTGAAGTTCTCAACAATCTCGAGAGCAATAAGCAACAGAATAGTGGAGATAATGCAGCGAATGCGAAAAAAACTCTCCCCAAAAATTCAACTACAGTTGAGAGGTGAGAAACACCTCAAGTAAAAGTTGATCCTCCATTTCTATAAAGGTTGAAGAAGAAAAAGGAGGATGCTAAGTTTCAAAGTTTCTTTCTACGTTCAACTCATTGTTAATAAATGTTCCACTTGTGGAAGCATTGATTTAAATGCCATGATATGCTCGGTTTGTGACATAATTAGTGACGAAGAAGAGGACTCTTGAGTGTAAGACAATTGAAGTGTCTCATAACTACAGTGCAATCTTGACACAAAAATCGGTAGCAAATAAAGAAGACCCAGGGGCGTTCACTATATAGGAGCCTCAAAATTCAATAGAACTCTGTTCGATTTGGGGAAAAGTATAAATCTCATGCCCCTAGCCATATTTGAAGAATTGGGCTTGGAGACCTCTTCATCAACAAAAATGCAACTACTTATGGCTGAATAGTCTATCAAACGACCAATAGGAATTTGACACGGTGTGTTGGTGAAGGTGGATAAATTCATCCTTCTTATAGACTTTGTGATTTTAGATTGTGAGATGTATACGGATGTGCCAATAATTTTTGGAAGGCCATTCTTAGCCACCAGGCAAGCTATGATAGATGTTGAGAGTGGAGATTTGAAATTTAGAGTGAATGATGAGGAGTTTGTTTTAAACATATGCAAAGCTTTGAAACCAGGGTATGATCCTGGAGTAATGTCATTAATGGGCTAATCGACGGTAACTTGAAGTGAAGAAGAATAACATCATTCCACAATGTTAACTAAGGCGCTGCTTGGGAGGCAACTGCTTTCTAGTTTGAATAATGGGTGTTGAATTTGTGAAGGGTTCACAAGGAAAACTAGGATTGGAAAGTCAATACAGATTAGCAAGTGGGACTACTCAGCATATCGCCGAGCTATATTGGCAATCATCAATTCGACCACACATTGAGTCAAGTGGTGACTCTTAAGATGCTGTCAAATTTGGCGAGCAAAATGTCAAATTAACGAATTGCCAATTCTAGTTGGTGATGGACAGTTTCACCGCAGTTCAAGGCGAAGGGAAAGGTATGCATTCTGTAAAAAATGGGCGATCCCTAGCACATATAGTGTTGTGCCAACTGCGCTAAGTGGTATAGTTTGGCATCGCCGAACAGGCACGGTCACAGACCTACTAAAAGCTTTCCAAATGCGTTGGCCATTTCACTTTTTACCTTCCCTCCTTTTCACTTCCCTTACATGCCAATACCCTCCTCTTTGCTTTTCTTTGAAATTTTGGGCATAAAGGTTTGAGGATATTCATCAAATGGCATCATTGAAGGTTTCATCGTGTCTCAATACTAAATAGGTATGTTTTTGGCCTTGTTTTAGTTCTTTTGATGAAGGCCATTGTTCGAAGTTGATCAAGATTTGTAATGTGATAATTCTGCTTTGAGGCTTGAAAAGCCTATTGAGATGTGAGTGGGTAGGACTTTAGAGTCACGCTTAAACCTTGTGTTGCATGTATGAATGATTTATTGCGGGTTTCAGAATCCTTTAATGAATGTCAAAATTGGGGGTGTATGTGAGTCAGATTAAGTTCATGAATGATGGATTTAGTGCTCAATAGTGGACTGTTTGTGGGTATTACTCCAATTCTATACTTGTTATAATGCTTGAGTATGTTCAATTGAATATATGCCATGATCATATGCATGTGTTCTTGAAAAATGTTTGCTTGCTGGATTGATTGTTCCTATGGTAAGGGTTGGTAAGGGTGAAGTCTGAGTAACCCTTGATCTCCATTAAGACATTGAACATGCCCTATGATAGATTGAGTGGTGCCATTCTTAAGGGTAAGTCATTGTTTGATTGAGTGTATATCCCTGGAGACCATGTGATAGCGATAATCAATAGTTAAGAATGCATTGATGTGTTGTGGTGGGTTAGTATGTGACTTTTATGCATGTGATCTATGGAATTGTTAAAGTGTGATGAATGGATGAAGGACTTTGTCAGTCATGATGGCGATGGTCATTCTGACCGTCTAAGTGCACTTGGCGATGCACCTAATTAACACATACACCACCTTCATTGATGTTCTTCTTGAGTGATTGCTGCAACTTTTGATGATGAATCTATTTCATCACTGAATTAATTTCGCATATCGCTGAATGAGCATGAGTGTCACTGAAAGTAGTAGTGGCCCTAAGTATGAAATCTATGCAAATAGGCGATGTTCTATTTGACCACTGATTCAGCTGGGCAATTCGCCGAGCATGATTCAAGGTTTAATTAACCTTTCTATTCTATATGTTTCCCATATGCTCAATTCTCGTGCTTTGTTGGTTTATCAATACCTCTAACAAGTTGTTTGGAGCTCACTATGGTGCAGGATTAGGTAAACCTAAGGAACAGGTCACTCAAGGCAGATCTAGAGCAGCTAAGGGGGTTGTCACAGCTCCCGATAAAGCAGAAAGAACACCCCAGCGGCTTCAAAAAGAGGTATGAGGCAAGGGTAAAAGAAAAATAGTTAAACAACAAGAAACCACTAGTGATGAGGATGAGCAACGCAATGTAACTCAGACCATCTCAGAGGAGTAGGAGGAGAGACCTAAACGTTCTAGAAAGCCTACTTCAGAGCCTACTTGAAATAAACACTGGAGTGAGGGCAGGTTAAAAGCCATTCACGATCCTCTACTCAAGATATCCCAAAGGATCAGGGAAGTAATGACCTTATGACACTTTAATAGACTCAGAGTAGTGGGAAACCAAACAATTATTTAGGAGAAACAATTATCCACTGACGGGGTAGTTGATAGATATCCAGTGGTTTGGAAGACCCTTAAATTTCACAATTTCCAATTTCTCACCAAACCTCGAGACCCATACGTGCCTGCCTTCATCCATGAATTTTATGAGGCCTATGATAAGGCCATTCCAAAGAACAAAAGCAGGGAAATCATTACTCTAACCCCTTGATGTTGTTGTAGTACGGGGTGTGCAAGTCCCATGCAGTCAAACTAATATCAATCATATCTTGGGATGTACGCATAGGGATAAAAATGACATGGAAGAGATGATGAAACTTCAAATGTTTGATGATATAAAAGCATGGTATTATCCATTGATTAGTGTTCCAGCTCCCTCGTAGTTAGAGGAGGGAGATATTATTGAAAAGAAAGAGATAAATATTCCGGCAAGATTCTGGTTTGGGCTTATCAACAACAACTTGATGCCATCATAAAATGAATCGGTGCTTTGATAGGCTAAGGCGACACTTGTTGGGAGTATTATGGATCACAAGAGGCTAAATCTTGGTGCTATAATTGCTCCTGAAATCCTCATGAGAGCAAAGCAAGTCCAGACCTCACTACTCTTTCCTAGTCTCGTCACTGTATTGTGCAGAAAGGCTAGGTCCCAAGGAATGAAAATGCCGACGTAGATGTAACTCCATCGGCATCCACTGAAATCAGGAGGATTGAGGCTAAGTAGTTGAGAGATGAAGAGGATAGGTCTAGGAAGAAGTCAGCTTACAAAACGGCAGTTGTTGATGTTGAGGCCCTCGTGTCTGGTGCTGTAGAGCTAGGCACAGGTATATCTTCTTCCTCCCTTACTTTACACTCTTGTTCTGCTCCTCTTCCATCTACAGAGATAGAGGCCACAAATGACTAACCCCCACTCACTAGAGCCACTATTTTTGTGATTAGCCACCTGGACAAAATCGGTGGTCTTCGGGCCACAAGGGTTGAGTCATCTTTGCCCAGGTTAGTTGAGGCAGCCATAGCCAAGGTTTCGAAGTCATATGTTGAGGATAACGCAAAACAACATGAGCAAATGGATGCTCACAAGTTGAGGATAGATATGCTCGAGTCGATGATTGATGACCACAGGAAAAAGTTGGCTAGCTTAAAGGATAGAGTGGTTGAAGTTGAGAAAACAGGTTGTAGTAGTGCTGACACATCGACTTTAAAAACCAATCTTGATGAGTTGAAGAAGGATGTGACACATCTATAGTCCATTGATTTGAGCACATTATTCGATGGGCTGGAAGATCCACAACTCAAGGTGGATGTGGCTACAATCCTAGATGAGGGGTAAATCATAAATGTTCTAGGTGATGGCGGTGAAGAGAACCAAGAGCTGAGCACCCCAAAGACTGATGAGGAGATATTGGGAGAAAAGCAGAGCAAAGAGGATCAGGAGGAGCTAGATAGGGTGGATAATAAGATTGTGGAAAAGGTGAAAGAAGCATCTGTTCTGTATTAATTCATGACAGGTACATCCGGTGTGAATGAGCCTCAGACTAAGCTTGCTAGGCCCAACATTGATCTTGAGAGCATATCGATATAAGGGGGCATTAATTCCCCCTACAACCTCTTCTCTATCTCCACCACCACTACCACAGCAGGAGTTACTTGATAGAGGGATCCTCACACTTACTACTTTCTCTTAGGCTTACTATGTGCTGTCCTTTGCACATTGAGGGCAATGCTTATTTTTTTAGGAGGGGCTGAGCTTGAGTAATTCCTCATCTTCTGGATGTTTTTTATTTTTATTTTTGATGAGACAATGATGATATTTTATTTTGATGATGATGCTATTGATGGATATTTAGACAACTTTTAACTTTTAGGGTTGTAAATAAATTTTAATTTGGGTTGTAATAAGGTAGTGTTAATTTTTTGTTTTTGTTTTTCTATTTCTTGTTGAACGGATGAATGACTGTAAATGATGTCCTTGAATCAAATTTTCAGCAAACCTCATGTATAAATGACAAACGTGCGAATGTAATCTCGTGTCTCTAGTCCTTGGCAATCCAAGAATTGATGTTCCATATCTTTGATTCGAATGGTGCCATGGACGAGATCTTGTACTCACTAATTAGTCCTTTCTTGATAAATAACCCCTTAATGGATTTGAGGAATCTTGAGTTGAATTTTTTATCAATTGAGCTTGGATATGCGATGATAAAAAATTGCAAGTGGGTTGCCATTGTTTAAATGCAAAGCCATTTTGCCAATGTGGGATTAGTTATCTTGTTTAAATGCATTGCATCATCCAGAAATGGATCGGTTTGTTTTGAGGAGTAACTTAGTTAATTCCAGATTAGGAAAGGACCTTAAGCATTATTTGGTTCCATTAGTTTAATCTGAGAACTGTGACATCCCTTGACAATGAAATGAATCCTCAATGAAGCCCTTTTGAACCCTGATCACTTCTTTGCCAGTCTTGTAACCTTGACTCATGTTTGTGAAAGACAATTCCTTTTTTTTTTTTCTTACTAATGCCTCCTTGAGCTTGAATGTTAGAGTAGTGGCCCAAGTCTAAGTTAGGGGTGTTAGTAGGAAGAAAGAAGTGTCTCCCATGAAAGATTTAGAAAAAGAGGGGAAAGAACGAAAGAGAGACATCGAGGAGTCCTAGAAAGGAATGAAAAGAAAAAGTGATAAACAAAAATATGAAAATTGAGGACCTCCAAAAAAGAGAGAGAGAATTCTTTTTGTGAAAAAGAATGAAAAAAGGAGACACTCAAGATGATGAATCAAAAGCAAAAGAGATGTCAAAAATGAGATAAATGAAAACGGAACCAAAAGAACCATTATTCATGAAAAGAACATGTAGAGTTTAAGGAGGGATGATCCACTAACCATATGCTATCCTACCCAACCTTTACCCTACATTACAGTCCTAGAAAAGTCCATTGGGATCCTAGTCCAGAAGAAAATCAAGTGAACTACGATTGAGAATAAGGGAAAGCCTATGACTTCTGCTGCTATGTATGGTATTTAATCTTCAATTTCTCCTTTGTGTGGCTAAAACCCCCATGTTGGGGTTGTGCTATTGATATGGGTCTTTGATTTATTTATTGGGACTGTGAAATCTTGACTTGTTTGTAGTTGATTTGGGTGAATATATATCTGTTCCTATGTTTAATCTATAAATTTCAATGTTGCAGACTTGGGGTTTTGCTTTAGATCTCTATAGGTAGCCGAAACTGTTAGAGTGTGGAATGGATAAAATGACTCGAAACCTCTTGGGGTTTTAGTTGATGTCCACAACCACAGATTCAATGGCCAAGGTATTAGGGGTTTCGCTGAGACTTGTTAAGCCAAGTGTGTCCTCGATGGTTTGCGTGTGATTTCTTAGATGAGTTATACGAAACACCCATACATCATAGCTAAGTTGAATTACAAGCAACCTAGACTATTCACTCAATATCAACTCATTTAGTCAAGTATCTAGACCCGATTGGTAGATCGGTTCCCATATTTACACATCCCCAACATCTTCCCTTATTTGTTGTTTTAATCGTTCTTTAGAACTCATTTAGCTGAATTCTTATTTTGATTATTGCAACCCCTCAGATCCTACAATTACTTGGCACTTCTGTCTTGAATAATGATTCCCTATGGGATTGACCCCAACCTCTAAATTTGGGTTATTATATTGATGACGACTCCCCCTTCTGCCTCTGAATAGTCGAGTTGAATGATATCATCTATAGAGGCATATGAAGCATGCAACCAATCCATCTTGAGAATAATATCAAAATCAAACATCTCAAGTTCCACAAGATCACGTAGAAGGACTTTATGCAAAACAGAGATAGGACAACCCCGCTAGACTCTTTGGGCAATAATTGACTCACCTATGGGAGTATAAATCGAAAAGGGCTACCTTATGATTCCGGGACTCAATCAAAACTTAACAACCAAAATAGGAGTCACAAAAGATAAATTTTCACTCATATCAAGCAAAGCAAAAACATCAAAATTGAAGACTTTTAACATACCAGTCACAACATCCAGAGTCTCCTCTACTTCCTGCTGGGCATGCAAAGCATTGAATCCGTTATCTATGGGGGCACCACCTTATAGAGATATTTGTTGGCCTTGATCACCTTTGGCCACTTGACCCTGACTCTTCTGGGAAGCTATAGGACAAATAACAATCTTGTGGCTCCTATCGCTGCACCCACAGCAAGCACCCATATCTTTCCAACAAGCTCATGTGTGATTCTTTCCACACCTGTCACACCAAGAAAGTAATGGCCTACCTCCAACTGGGGGCTTAGGAGGAGGCAGCCTAGAATTGGCAAAATTCACATTAAAACCTTGGCCTTTTGTGAAGCAACCATAACCACTACCTTTGGAGTTGGAAAACCAACCATCATAACGAGCCATCTTATAACATTACCCTTTTCTCCTTGAGCTTTTTCCCTTCGATGTGTTTAGCATTATTCATGAGTTTGAAGATGTCCATATCTAGTATAAGCATAGCCATATGACATTATTTCACAACCAAATCAGAGATCCCAGAAATAAACTTGTGCATTCTTGTACAGGGGTCAGCCAGTAGTATAGGAGTATACTTTAAGAGCTTTATGAACTTAAGGGCATAGTCCCACACACTCATAATACCCTGTTTAAGGTTGATCAATTCTGTCATCTTATCTTCCCTAAGTTCAAGAGGGAAGAAACGATACAGAATGGCAAATTTGAACTCTTTCCAGTTTACTCTATCACCATAAACCCTCTCCATCAACCATTGGGTTTACAACACTTGAGCCACATCCTTCGATTAATAAGCATCTAGCTCATCTTTCTCCTCTAAAGTCACTCCCATAACAGTCAACACCGTAAAGAGTTCATCAATGAAGTCTTGAGCATCCTCATCAGCCTTTGCTCCATAGAACTTCAGATGATTCATCTGGGTAAAATCTCTCACTCTACCAGCTGGAGTGGGATCACGAGGAAGAAGATTAGCTTGTCTAGACTGGGTAGTCACCACTTGGGAAAGCATGACAATAGCAGTATGGTAGTCACCACTTGGGAAAGCATGACAATAGCAGTATGGTAGTCACCATTAGTGATCGGCTCTCCCATAGGCTCTTGAGGAGCTTGGTCCTCTTTATTCGGGGCCTGTCTAGGTGGGGAAGCTCTCGTGGAGGCATTTTTGTAAGGTAGAAAGGACATCATCAGGATTAGAAAGCCTTAAGACATTGTCTAAAGCACAGCATAAGACATGAAGAAGTGTGGAAATTCCTAAAACGCCATCATAGCCTCCCACTCATAGGTATGGTGTAGTTCACACCTATGAATAGGACTCTACTCGACACAACATGTTGGACTCCAAGGATCATTTATAAACCTAGTGCTATGATACCAATCTTGTCATGACCCCGACCTAGGGTCTAGGAGTGACATGGCGAATAGGAACCTGAGAGTGCCTAAACAAGCCTCAAAGTATCCAAATTCACATCATTGGTCTAGAAGTGCATAATGAAGTATTAAACACATAGATCTATAGGATGGAAAAGTGGGACTCATGCTCTGGGATGTTACATGGATAGAAGTTAGCATGATCCATATAATACATAACATATAGAAACTAGGGGGGGGGGGGGGGCAAGTATGACTCACTCTATGGGTATAGATCGGGACTTAGAACTTTCCATATTTCCACATCATATAATAACAAACATCATAATATCCATATTCAATAGGTAACTATAACCATAATCTCCCAATAGCAAAACATAGTATATATCCATACAAGAGTCTACATGTTATCCAATGATGCCTCTAAGTCGTAGAATAGGACGGGGGCCAAGACATGTCCGGGGCTCACCCTCAAAGTAAAAATAACATAAGCGGTAGAAACATAATGGGTAGATGGATGGTGGCTTGTCCTTGGATGATAGAACTCATTATAACAACTTTCAAAAATCTGAACTAGCCATCAAAAGGTGGATGGATATAGTCTTTGGCCGCTACAAGGTTAGATCATGTAGGCAAAAAGTATACGTTAGTAAGTTTGAATGTACTAAGTATACAGGCATGCGATGCATATAAACTTATTAAACCTACATTCAATGTTAGATGACAAAGACACATATATAGATTGATGTATATAAACAAAGCAGAGTGATATATCAATATGCTATGAAATCCATGATGTATAAAAGGCCACGAGGCTTTAACGTAGAGGGGATATGATAATAACCAACGTCTCAAATCCATGCAAGCTGTTAGATGAATTCGCCCGATGAAAGCCTCCATTGGGTGAGAGAAGATTACTTGCCAAAGGTAATCTACATCACACCTTACGACCCGGTCATTTCAGTGTGATGACCACCTTCCTGATGACCTGGTCATTTTGGAAGGATTTCCATATCATATCATATCATACCATACTTGTAACCATACCTTACGACTAGGTCATTTTGATTAAGGTTACCTTATACCTATGCAGGTACATAGTTCAAGGGAAAGGAAGAGGACCCTTGGGTATAGCCCTGATGCCTCCAATCCCGTTCGATGCTAAATTATCATCCCATAATAATACATATACATACACATGCTTTCAAAAGAGGCATAAGTTCATTCAAATCATTTCAATGCATACTTAGGCTTAAATGCCAAACATGCTTCATAATAATGCACACTTGGGGTAAAAAACAAATCATACTTCACTTCACACTTTCATGCATAGGAATAGCTCATTGACATGTTTACAAGATGGTGTAAACACCCGAAATTACTCAAGGAGCTATTATAGACATTTTTGTGATCACACTCTTATCATAACCATATTTTCATCAAAATCATATTTACAAACATATGTAGGCTTAGCCTACAGAATAATTTCCATCAAAACCATATTCATAAATATATGTGGGTTTAACCCACCAAATAATTTTCATCAAAACCAATGCTCATGTATGCATATGTTATGAATGATATGAGAAAAGCATGGGCAATAGAGATTCAAACTTAAATCAACAATACAATATGAAATTCAAGAAAATCCACATTTAAATCATAATTTAGAATGCCCATGCTGAAATCAAACTTTAAAGGGATAATGCATATTCAAATATTCATAATACTCATGAAATTCAACATTTTAGGGATTAAATCAATTTGAAAACAATAATTAAACATAGTCCATACCTCAATTAAATCAAATAAACAATAACCTAAAAGATCCCTGTTTAGAGTAAGCTCAATTTCATAAAATCAAGTGTAAAAGAGTTTGGGGTCTTCATGGTTGCAAGGGACCATGAATAAATCCCACATACCTTATCTAATAAGAGGAATCAAGAAGAAATTGAGTGAAGAAAAAGACCTTTTCTTAAGCTCCAAGCCAATCTTTCAAGGCTAACTTGAGAGGAGTTCTTTTGATGAGAGTTAGAATAGTTAAGTGTATGAATTAAATTTGACTGAGAATAGAAGAGTATAGCTCTTTTGAGAGTCTTAGGATAGGTTAGAAAGTCATAAATGACCCTTAAGAATAGCTAATATTAAAAGGAAACCATTAAAGAAACAGATGTCAAGAAGTGCCAGAGGTGTCGTACAGAGGACATACGGAGCGTGTAGTCTTCCGTGTGGCTTCACTTAGATGGATTCTCCACTGGCAAAGTTCTGAGATGGTGATTCCATACTTAAAATTTTAACACCAACACCCTTACGGGCCACCTCAAATCCGTGTGAGGGTCACACAGTCCGTGTGAAGTGCCTTTGCCAAAATTTTGTTTCAAGGCCAAGGCTCCTCTCACGAGCCACCACATGGCTAGTGAAGTGTCACACTAGCTATGTGGGTTTCATGTGGTGAGTGCCTTAGTCTTGAACTCCAACATAAAGCCAACACTCTACACACAAGGCCAAGGGCTAGCTCAAGGCTCCTCCACATGACCCTGATGAGTCACACGACCCGTGGAGGTGCCTATGCAGTTTCATATTGATCAAAACAATTTTGGAACCAAATTCCATGCACCGTTAAGTCCTAACAAAGTCTAGGGATGTGGGCCTGAACCACTCGGGGTGGGAGTCTGGTCATCCCCAGAGGGATCATCCCTTAGCCTCCTTTGCATAGCCTTAATTTCTTCACGTCTCACTCTCGGAGCCATGGTACCTGAAACATGGACATTTACGCTCCTTGGTTAGCCCATGAATAAAAAATAAAATGCAAAGCAACTCAGGTTTGGTTGTAGAAGGGTCTATAAAAGTACCTCTAGGGTCGTAATGAAAACTACGAGCCGTAGAGAGCTCTCGTGGAACAATGGTCACAAATGTTTTATTCACTAAAAATGTCTAAGAGACTAGGTACGGCTTGTAGAATGTCCTACGAGTCATAGACTGAGTTGTAGAGGATTCCAGTGTCTAAATTTATTTTAGACGGGGATCCACAAGACCTTTCGATGAGCCATAAAGTGTTCTACAACTCGTAGAAGGTCTCATCCTATGGGTACTCAGAAACTTCAGATTTTTGGAATCTTGTATGAGGGGTAATTACATTTCGTGGAATGTTCCATGGGTTGTAAAAGCCACTCATAAACCAGAAAACTCAGTCATCTGAGTTTCTAAGTCCATCAGTACGGACCTTATATGACTTCTTTTAAGCTATTGTACTAGCACACACCTACATGATTTTCAACATACCAACCAACACCCTACCATGATTATTATCATATGTACCTCATCGAAAATAATTTGAGCATGCTTCCCCAACCCTTCCAACCTTGTATGAATGAATTAACATCAAAATTATGGACCCAGATCATCACATACACCATCTTATACACATAATCAATAAATCACAAATGGTAGGTGATTCAATGGGTGCCAAAACACATCTTTCAAACATGCAACAAGGCAAAAATACCAAATTTTGGGTTTAGACACATACTTCAAGAACGGGCAACCACAATTTCAATTATCAACACGTCAATTTTTACACATGGGTTTTTCTCTATCACAACCGTACCCAACAAAAAATTCAACCTAACCCTACAATAATTGGTAAATTATTGGTCTTTAAAGTACAAAATACTTGCCAAATTGATTGAGTAGATTGTAAATTGAAGGAGGTGATGAGGCACTAGAAAACCTAGGTTGCCGAAAAGCTTTGTCAGAAATCGTCAGTGGTGTTGTTGCCTGTAGTCAAAAAGTTTGAAGATGGGGGTTGACTGGCTTTTTTTCGTAATTTAGGGCTGAAATGGGGTCAAAATTATTTTGACCCTCATCTTTATACTTAGACCGGGTCAATTAAAAACTGATGTGCCTGGACTCTACGAAACTCCAATATGGGTCGTAGAGTATTTTATGTCTTGTGAATTATGGTTTCATAGAACATCCAAATCCTAGTTTTCAAGACTGGGTTTCATGGACCAGTCAACGAGATTAAAATGAAGTACGACTTATAGAGTTGGTCGTAGAGACCCCCACACTTAGTAAAAAAATTAGAAAACTTACCTGGGATCTACGAGCCCTATTCACAACTCGTTGTTTTATCTAAGGATTGTAAAGTTGGCTCGTGGAATGAAGTGCATAACGTTTTGCTCACTGGAAGTGTCTACGATATAGTGTATAAGTCGTAAAGTAATTTACAGCTTGTAGAACCATTCATAGAGATACTTTCTAATGCCCTTCTCAGCCAAGAGTGACTGACTTAGCCATGTACCTGCACATTCTCCTAAGAACTCACTATTACCCTATATGCAACCAGCCCAATGTCCAAAATTACTACAAAAATACAAGAAAATAGACCACCTATGAGTCCAAAATCATAAAATAAAGCTACAACTACAACTATTACATCAAAAATCTCAGGTTGCCTCCTAAGTAACGCCTGATTTGTTATCATGGCATGAATTGGACAACTTGGTTACTCAGACTTCACCAAGTGCCCAGAACTAATTCTTCAAATCATCTTGCCTCTTTATAGACTAAATAATATTGAAAACAACTTCTTCATCGTTCAATCTAAACTTGAGTTGACTGGCTTCCATATCCACCAGTGCTCGACCAATGGCTAGGAATGGTCTTCCTAAGATGATTGGGGCATCAAAATCAGCTTAGCAATCTATGATCACAAACTCTACAGGGAATATAAACTTTTCAACTTTTACTAGCACATCATACAGTATCCTCACAGGCTTCTTCATCGTGCGGTCAACCATCATTAACCACATGCTCATCGGAGTAGGGGCTCCCAGTCCTAGCTTCATGAAGACTACAAGGGGCATCAGATTAATGCTGACACCTAGATCATATAATGCCCTTGTAAACTCTACATCTCCAATGGTGCAGGGTATGGTAAAAATGTTGGGATCTTCTCGCTTTTGGACTAAGGAACTTGTAGCAATTACACTGTAATGTTGAAGCTCTTGGGAGAGCTCCTGACTCATAGTGTGCTTCTTTGTAACCAGGTCCTTCATGTACTTTCATACCCTGGCATCTTCTCCTACGTCTCGATGAGAGGGATGTTGATGGAGAGAAAGTGCTTGAACTTGCCTTTCTCCTTTTTAATTTTTTGAGGGCAGGGAGGAAGACACCTAGTAAAGGGCTTCAATATCTATGGAGCATCATCAGCTTCACTTACCTCATCCTTGCCACAATTATCTCCTGTATCTGCATCCTTGATCGCAACTATCTCCTCTGAAACATCATCCTTGTTAACATGCATAGGGGGATCAATGGTTCTCTTTCCACCACGAGTAATAACCTCCATACACTGTCCTTAATTCTTATGATTTTGAACTGTGTTGCTAGGCAGTGTACACCGCTGATGCTGATTAAGTTGAATTAACACTTGACCGAACTGTTGCTCAAGCTATTTGATGGCAACAGAATGAGACTCAATTTTTTTATTAATTCTGGAGATTTCAGATTTCATCCCCCTCAATGTCTCATCCTTTGTCTTAGCTTTCTTCAACAGACGACCAAATATCTCCTCAACCCTTCAGCTACTCACGTATATGTCGTGGTCATGTGGTAGCACATACGGACCACTTCTATAACCATCTCTATGGCCCCAATTGGCATCTCTATCTTGGCCCCGATCCTATCATAATATCCTCTTGGGTTGTCTTTTAAAGTTCTATCTCTATTGAAATACCGAACTTGGTTTCCTTCACCTTGGCACCACTAGTACTAATTGGACCTTTGTGCATCAGTCCGGAAACCCCTCATCTGATCATCAATAAAACAAGTGTCATCCTCATAGTAGGGATCATTATACATAGGTGCATGTGAAGGCTGATGAACATCTGTATTAGCCTGCTCCTGATTCTGCTTCATCATCACCTCTATGCCTGTACAGATTTGGGCAAGCTCTTGCATAATCTCTTAATTTATCTTAGCTTGCTCAAAAACAATACTAACAATGCACGAACTTTTGGTGGATGCTCTATCTCTTTGCTCCCATACACGATTGGTTTTGACCACTCTCTATCCTTTCAGTAGTCCTTGAGAATGGTTGATCTAAGAACATGCACCCATAATTGTATCAGCATAAGCCTGACTATTTTTGTCACACCCCCGAAAAAGGAGAGGCACGACTGGCACTCGATACCATTATTGGCCAAGTAAGCCACTGAACATACTACTTAACTAAGCCAGGGGCCAAAAGATAGGGCAACATAATGTCTGAAAAACTAAGACTGGACCATTTAGGTCATAACCTGGCATAAGTAAATCATGTACACCAAGACACGTAAACAAAAATGATAAAGTACTAGTTAGCTGACAAGGATGAAATAATGGAGTTACATGCACATACTATATATACATCTCAATCCTATGATTGGAGACTGAAAGGTGCTGAATGATTGACCCAAAATAATATGTCCACAAGTGCCTCTAAGAGTATCACTGACACTGTCGGGACAGGGCCCCAACTATACCCAATTGTATAATAAAAAGTAAGCATCCTGTAAAAGCTATAAAAAGAGGTGGAGGTTACCAACTCATAGCTAATTTGGGCTCCTAGTGGAGGGGTCGATTAGAATCCCCACTTGAACCTGCACACGCAAAATAAAATGCAGTGTCCCCAGGCTACGGGACATCAGTATGAATAAACATGTACTGGTATGTAAGGCAGAAAGTAAAACCATAGATACTATAGTGGGTAATAGAAATACCACCTGTAAGAAAAACACAAGTAATCTTAATGGAAAACAATCAACCTCCTACTGATCAAATATGCATGGTATGCTCGAGTATCACATGTCGTGAGTACATATATGTAGATGCAAATGTATGACATACCCAACCAAGTACTAGCAATGCTGGTCCTTTCCGATAGCTAACTAGTATCATATTTGCCAACCTGTGGCTATCTGTACCACACACACACACATATATATATCATTCAAATAGGACCCATACCTCCGATTATAACTTGAAGTCAAGGCACAGCCTGTAATATATGATATGAATATTGAATCCACATAGTAGCCCATAGTAAGAACTTAGCCAATCTTGGATCATTAGCATACTTATTCATCTAAAATCATAATCATTTTCATCTAGCCAATCTTGGCTTATTGGTATACTTATTCTCATAACATTATAATCATTATCGTAGCATATACACATGACTCGTGGGATCTTATATGTCTTTTAAATAAGTTTGAAACCATAACTCAACAATTAGAACGAAGCCTTAGCTCTGAAAATGTTTATAAAGGTCCTTCACCGAAAGAATATACTCAGTTCCATGTCAATCAGTAAAAGAAAGTATTTAAAAGAATCAAGTACCTTAGTAATTTAAATAGGAGCAATATACTAGAGATTATTAGAAATCAATGTGTCAATTGCTATGTGCTTCAAATATGGTTTTAGTATGGAAAAAGGAATGATTATGAATCATACATCCCTCTCGTAATCTGCTTTTATTTTTAGTGACACCACACCAAAAAGAGAAATACCTCAACATATGTACAGGTAGTCAAGAAAACGGATAAATTGATATTTAGATATCGAATATCTGCTTCAAGTGACGAATGAAATATCAACCTAATACAAATATGAAAATAATTTAGCTGCAATCACAATGCCCTTTATAGAAGATCTTTCTAGCAACAGAATAGTAAAATATCACATTTGACGTTTTGGGAACTTCCTGGAGTTTGATCTAAAAGAAGGGATGGAGCTTAGTCTTAACATACCTCTCCAACAAAGGTTTTATTGGCCAAAGTTTCTTCAAAAAGTTATTCCTTACTTCCTACACTTCGCAACCACTATATATATATAATTTATAACCACCTATAACAGTCCAGAATTGAGCACTAACGACCAGATTCGCCATATAACATTTACGCGGCGAAACATCCGTACAACTTCGTAAAATGACCGTAAAAGAGGCCCAAGATTATTACCTAAACACATCAGTTGCAAACCAAGAATAACCAGTAGGAACCCCACTATTAGATAGTTGAAAAAACATCCCCAAACACAGCTAAGAAGAGGAAAACAATTACAAAGCGTAAGGCGCACATTTCTAGGCATGGGACGAATTTTAATGGTAAAAATGTGAAGAACATACCTAAATTTCTTAGGGACCTTGAGGAAGCTTTCACTTTAGTTACTAAACTATTTGGGATGAAATGGAACTAATTTGAGCTTTAAAAAGGTCAAATTTGCCGATAAGTGGGCTTGCCCGACTCGGCCTAAGACCTTGTTTTTTGCTTGTACAGTCACGGTAAAACTGTCATAACTTTTTGTTCTAATGTTGGATTGACACGAGGTTTCGTGCGTTGGAAACCAGAATCATAGAGATTCAATTGGATAGGTCGGGGCCTTCTAACTCCTTATATTTTGGGATATATGGCCTAATACATTTGACCCAAATTTAAGAAGGGTTTCTTAAAGAAGCTTATGGTAACTTTCGCCAATCTTTATCTTGCAACTTTCTTGATTCCAAAATTTAACATATGACCTTTGTGCTATAAAATACCCTTTAAAAATATATTATTAGCAAATTATACACTCTTAGTCCTATCCGAAAAGTGAAACTTAATTTAAACCTTCTGAAAAGAGTGAGGTGCCATTCAGGCCATTTCTTTAATCCCAAATGTGTATTTAGGGTATTCCTTTGACTTGGAACATTGAGTACTTGGTATTACCACCTATTGGAAGCCTTATTATCCTTAGGTTCTATCCAAAATTATACGTGCCTTACACATCATGCCTTACTATTTATATTATGGAAGACGAGAAACACGAGGTCTCATAGTCTCCCCCCCACCCCCAAGAACATTCGTCCCCAAATGTATTAGTACAATTCCTTGGTTGCGTTACCATCTACCAAAAATGTTTTTTTGGGATATATCTATTACCTTTGTAAACAATAAATAAAATCCAAAAACTCCAATTACTAAACTTCGTATAGCTATCCCACGATAAAATATGCAAGTTACACTTTCAAATCCTTTATAATTCAGGTTACTATAAAAAGATAATGTCCAGTTTTTGAATGCGACTCACCTTCAGTTGTAAATAGCTGGGGGTTATTCTTCATCATATCTTCTTTGACTTTCCAAGTTATTTTCTAGATATCGTTGTTCCGCCACAACACTTTTATGGAGGCCATTTCTTTATTTTAAATCTTTCTTATTCGTTGATCTAAAATAGCCACGAGTACCTCATCATAAGATAAGTCTTCAAAAATGTAGGTATCCTCAATGTGAGTAATACATGAATGATCTCTAATACACTTCCACAACACAGATACATAAAACACTAGATGAACTGCTCCAAATTCTGAAGGCAACTCAAGCTTGTATGCCACATTGCAAATTTTTTAAATAATCTTATATGGTCCGACATATCTAGGACTAAGCTTTCCTTTCTCCCCAAATTGCATGATACCCTTCATAGGTAATACTTTCAATAAAATCCAATCTTCTACATCAAACTATAAGTCTTATTGTTGAATGTTTGTATAAGACTCCAACCAACTCTAGGGCATTTGCAATTGGTCTCTAATAAGTTTCACTTTGTCCATCGCTTTCTGAACTAGATTAGGGCCTAGAAACTTATCCTTCATGACCTCACACCAACCGATCAGCAACCTATACCTTCACCTGTATAGTGCTTCATAAGGCGGTATTTGAATATTAGCTTTGAAGCTGTTACTATAAGTTAAGTCAATAAGAGGCAGACGATCATCCTAGCCTCCTTTAAAGTCCAGAACATAGGCACGTAATATATCCTCAATGGACTGAATGCTACACTCTGCCTGTCCATCAGTTTGTGGATAAAAAGTAGTTATAAGATTTACTTGAGTGCCCAGAACCTTCTGGAAGACTTCCGAAAATGTGTTGTAAATTGAGCCCCTCGATCTGAGATAATAGATAATAGAGCTCAATGAAGGTGAACAATCTCTTAAATGTAAAGCTTAACATAAGCTTAGCATAATCCTCTGCTAAATATGTGATTCTTACTTGCGAAAAATGAACATATTTTGTCAGCCTATCAATGATTACCCAAATAGAGTCATACCTACGTAAAGTATGAGGCAACCCTGTCATGAAGTCCATATTTATCATGTTCCATTTTTGTAATGAAAGCACAATATATTGAGATAGGACTCTAGGTATTTGATGTTTTGCTTTAAGTTGCTGGCAATTGGGACATTGGGCTACTGTCTGTGCAATAACCTTTTTCATGTTATTCCCCTAATAGATTTGTCGAAGGTCCTGATACATTGTTTTGCTCCAAGGTAGGCTGCATATCTAGAATAATGGGCCTCAGAAAGAATCTTTGCATGGAGTCCTCTGATATTTGGCACATATAAGCGGCCCTGGTACTTAAGGACTCCATCTCATGTTTGCTCAAATAGATGATGTTGTTGTTGTGGAACATTTTCCCTCAATGTCGAAAGCTCAGGATCCACATGTTATTGCTCTCTTACTTTAATAATAGTGGAAGAGTTTTGTTGTATTTTGAAAACTTACACCTCCATCCTCCGTATCTACTAATTATACCGACAAACTAGCTAGCTGGCATAGATTATTTGTCATTTTAGCCTTATCAGCTTCAAAATGGCTTAGACTTCCCATGGACTTCTGGCTAAGTGCATTAGTATCAACATTAGCTTTACCGGGATGGTATAAAATGTCAATATCATAGTCTTTTTAGTAATTCTAGCCACCTCCTTTGTCGTAGGTTCACATCCTTCTGCTTAAATAAATATTGGAGGCTCAGGTGGTCGATAAAAACATCAATACAAGCTCCATATATGTAACGCTGCCAAATATTTAGGGCAAAAATGACTGCGGTATGTTCAAGATCATGGGTAGGATACTTTTGTTCATGTTTCTGTAACCATCTAGAAGAGTATACGATAACCTCACCATATTGTATGAGAACATAACCTAGGCCAATTCTCAAGGCATCACAATATACAACGTAATCTTTGGTGCCATTTGGAAGAGCTAACATAGATGCTGTGGTAAGCCTTTTCCTTATCTCTTAAAAACTCTATTCACATGCTTTAGTCTACTAAAGCTTAGCTGATTCATGCATCAATTTCGCCAGTGGTGCAGACATAGAGGAAAATCCCTCAAGAAACCTTCTGTAATATCCTGCCAAGCCCAAAAACTTTATGGATCTCTGTTGGATTCAAAGGTCTCGGCTAGGCCATCACTGCTTCAATTTTTTAGCCATCGACCTTGATACTATCGCTAGTAATAACATGGCCATGAAAAGCTATAGAAGTTAACCAAAATTCACATTTAGAGAATTTAGCATATAACATGTTGTCCTGGAGAGTCTGTACTATAGCTCCCAAGTGGCCTACATACTCAACATTTGACTACGAATATATGGGGACGTCATCAATAAACATGATTGACAAATTCATCTTATCCTAAATATTGTCTTTGAAATATTAACATCCCTGACTCGCAGCTGATGGTACCCAGGTCACAAGTCGATATTTGAATTCATTTGGCACCTTACAATTGGTCGAATAAGTCATAATCCATGGAAAAGGATACTTATTCTTGGTAGTGACTTTATTTAGTTGTCTATAACTGATACACATCCATAAGGAGCCATCTTTATTTTAAGAAAATAGCACTAGAGCACCCTATGGAGATGTGCTTAGCATAATAAAGCCTTTATTGAGCAAGCCTTTCAGTTGTTCCTTCAATTATCTTAGTTGTACAAGAGCCATTCTATAGGGAGGAATAGATATAGGTTGCATATCGGGGAGAAAATCTATAGTAAAATCAATTTCCCTTTCGTGGGAAATCCCCGAAATCTTATCGAGGAATACCATTGGGAATTCATTCATAATAGGGACTAACTGAAGGGTCAGTTGCTAATATAATATCCTATGTTCCAATAATGGAAACATGCACTTGAACCCTTTCTACACTGCTCAGTATGAAGCTTACCACATTTTGTACTTAGGGGAGTAGGTTGACTCCTTTGTGTAGAACGCTGCTATAGATGGCTATAAGGCTAGCCTAAGCTCTGCCTCAATCCTAACTGAATATAATGAACAAATCTCTGGCCCTGCATCTGTGCTGGGAAACTACCCACCGATAAAGGTGGATATTAGTGAAGTGGGGCCCTCAAATTACCCCATGGCTCCCTATAAGACCCTATAGTATGACCCTCTTATTCTACTCTCTAATTTTACGGGTATCCCGAATGTAATAAGAAAGGTTCTTTGTAGTCTGAGCAAAAGCTGGCACTTGGGAAATTTCTACACCGTCCTATAAAGATGCTATGCTGCAAATTCTAATCAAATGATCCCCCAAACCATCTGTCACGACCCAAGATTGGGGTTTAGATGTGACACAACGAATGGATACCCGAGAGTCCCTAAACAAGCCTCGAAGTATCAGAATCCACATCATCTGTTAGGAAGCGCGATCAAACAATAAACATATAATGCTAAGGGAAGGGTAAGTAGGACTCACTCTATGGGGCAAACGGGGCTTAGGACCTTCAACATTACCACATCGACCATGCATAAATATCACAATTTCATAATAAATCCATAATGGCTATTTCCAATTAATAATCGAAAACGTAAGCTTCAAGTACAACACATAGCATATATATAGTCTATGAGAGTCTACAAGATTTCCAACAATGCCTCTAGTCGTATGATGGAATGGGGGCCAAGATATGTCCCGTGCTCGCCTCAAATAAAAAAGTAGACAAAAGATAACATGGGTAGAAGGAAGGTGTCTTGTCCTTGAAGGATGAAACTTACCACAAGTTCAACTTTGTGAATTGAGCTACTCATCAAGTGGTGGATAGTCATAGCGCTCGGCCCCTACATGGTAAAATCATGTAGGCATAGAGTATGTGTTTGTACGTTTGAATGTACTAAGTATGCGGGCATGCAATGCATAAACTTATCAACTTGCATTCCAATGTTAGATGACAAGGCGACATAATATAGGAACAATCATATATCCAAGGGAAATAGTATACAATATGCCATGAAATTCGTGATGCATGAATGCAATGATATTCATATTTAGCGGGGATGTGACCTCAATCGACATTCGCAAGAACAATTGAGCTAGTACTTAGAATCCTGATGACATTCCCTCACCGGTATAGAGGTGGCGTACTTTCCAAAGGTAAACCATACTTCACCTTACGAGAACCACTCCCATTTTGTGTAAAGCAACCCCTTTACGGGAACAACTCTCATTCCGAAAAGGATTTTCATATCATAACATAATACTTCACCTTATGCGAACCACTCCCATTTCGTATGAAGCAACCTTCCTCATATCATAACATAATACTTCACCTTACGGGAACCACTCCCATTTCGAATAAGATTCTCATAACATATGTTAGGCACATAGTTCGAGGAAAGAGAGAGGGCCCTTGGGGATAGCCCTGATGCCCCCAATCCATCGGTCCTAAGTCAACATCCCACGAGAATACATATGGTATATATGTACATACTTTCAAAAGGCAATAGTCATTTCCAATCCACTCAATGCACATTTAGGCTCAAGTGCCAAATCATAGCTTGTAATTATAATATACATGCATAGGACTAGCTCGATTACAAATACGGAATGGTGCAAGCACCCAAAATGCTCAAAAGCCATAATCATTGACATACATGTGATTACATTCTTGTCATAACCCATATCTTATCAAAATCATTTCATAAAACATAATTGGACTTAACCCACTTCATAATTTCCATAAAGACCAATGTTCATGAATGCAAATGTAATGCATGATGTGAGAATAACGTGGGTAATATAGATTCAATCTAAATTCAAGAATCTAATAAGAAATTGAAGTAAATTCATAATCAAATCCACATTTAAATCATAATATAAATAACCCATGTATAATTCAAGCGTTAAAGGGGACATGCATCTTCATAACTTCATAACCGCAAAGTAAATCATCATAATAAGGTTTAAAATAACTTAAAATCATGAATAAAATACAGCCCATCCATCATTTGAATTTGATAAAATCAAACAATGAAAACCCACATTTAAAGTAAGCTCAAATTCATGAAAATCAATTGAAAAGAGTTTGGGTCATCTTGGTTGAAAGGGACGAAGAATCAATCCCACATATCTTGATTGAGAGACTAAAATTGAGAAGAATCTAGTTTGAAGTTTAACCTCAATGGAACCCTAGCTTGAGTCTTGAAAGAAGGACTTAGAGAGGATTTTAAGAATAGATTTTTGAGAGAGTGTTTTCAATGAGAATGAATTAGAATGGAAGGGTATCAGCTGATTTAGGGGTTTAGGATAGGTAGAAAGGTCATGAAACATAATTAAAATAAGTCAAATTTAAGTAAAAGCCATGAATGGAACGGATGGAAAATGGGCTGTCACAGCATCACTGGCACCTACACGGCCCGTGAGACGTTTCACGGCCCGTGAACAGTGCCGATGAGGTGCCACTTAAAGTAATTTTCGCAATGCTCAACACTTGGAATTTTTCGAAGCAAAGGAGTGCCATACGGACGGCTACACGACCCGTGTAACACTACACGGGTCGTGTCAAGAGTTGTGTGACGACATTTAGAAAAACTTTTGCACAAAAAAGTTACGAGATGGTAATTTGTTACTTAGAAAAATTTCACATCGCGAGCTTATACGGTGGGCCACACGGCCCGTACCACACCATACGGACCGTGTGCCCACACTAGGTCCGAAACTCTCTGTCAAATCCCCATAATCGAGAATATGGCCAAGTACCTCTCCACTAGAGGCCACACGGTCCATGTGGCTTCACACTGGCTGTGTGGGCCTCCCATGGAGCAAATCTTGGTCAAATTTTCTCCCGGGAAACATTGTGAGATCCGATAAAGTCATTCGAAAAAAATTTGGGTCCTTACATCATCTCCCCCTTGGGAACATTTGTCCCTGAATGTGCAATGACAAGCCTTGAAATCTTGACTTAGTACATGAAACATCCAAACACAAGGTGCAATGCATAGTTCATCATCTGAAGATCATAAAGTCTTTAAAACCCATATCAAAGTGTATCCAAATCATTCGAAACATCATAAAAAATCATTTTCGTGCACATATATACATGTCATGTCATGAGACACAAGAGTGAAAGAATTAGGTTTATTAAGAAGAGGAAAAACCTAGTACCTTAGGCTTGAGTAGATTGGAAAAAATAGGGATATCGCTTCATCATGTCTAACTCCGCCTCCCCATGTAGCACTCTCCACGTGTTGATTTCTCCAAAGTACCTTCACTGAAGCAACATCCTTGTGGCAAAGCCACTTCACTTGTCTATCCAAAATCTCTATCGGGACTTCCTCATAAGATAGGCTCTCCTCAACCTGTATCCCCTCCAAAGGCACAATATTGCTAGGATCACCGACTAACTTCCTCAACATAGACACATGGAAGACAGGGTGAATGGAACTCAAGTCCGGAGGTAACTCCAACCTATAAGCCACGCTCCCAATTCGCTCAATGATCTCATAAGGGCCAATGTACCAGGGGCTTTGCTTTCCTTTCTTACCAAAACACATAACACCCTTCATAGATGAGACCTTCACATACATTCAATCACCAATATGAAATTCAAGATCCCTTCTCCTAACATCCGAATAGGACTTTTGGCGACTTTGTGACATCTTCATCCTTTCTCTAATCACCTTCACCTTTTCCATAGCCTCTAACACTAAATCTAGGAAAATCAATGCCATTTCTCCCAATTTAAACCACCCCACCAGTGACCTACACCTTCTCTCATACAAGGCCTCAAATGGTTATATACCAGTGCTAGCATGGAAGCTATTATTATAGGCAAACGCAATGAGTGGAAGGAGTGGAAGGTGATCATCCCAATTACCCTTGAATTCCAACATGCAAGCCCTCAACATATCCTCCAAGGTTTGAATAGTCCTCTTAGCTTTCCCATCGGTTTCAGGATGAAAAGCGGCGCTCAACTTAATCTTACTTCCAAGTCCCTTCTGAAATGATCTCCAAAAGTGGGAAGTGAATTGGGTGCCACGATCCGATATGATGGTCCTGGGCACACCATGCAATCTCACCAATTCTTTGATGTAGAATCTTGCGTAATCCTTTATGTTATAAGTAGTCTTGACCGTTAGGAAATAAGCTGACTTAGTCATTTGATTAACGATGACCCAAATGGAGCCAAATTGCCTTTGAGTCCGAGGCAAACCAACCAAAAAATCCATGTTCATATCTTCCCACTTCCATGTGGGAATCTCAATATCTTGAGCAAGACACTGGGCCTTTGGTGCTCTACCTTTACTCGTTAACAACTTGGACATTCAGATACGAACTTAGCTACGTCCTTCTTCATACCATGCCACCAATACACTTCATTCAAATCTCGCTACATCTTGGTAGACCCCGAGTGAATAGAATAATAGGAGTTGTGAGCCTCACTCATGATCACCCTTCTAAGATCATCCACATCCAAAACACAAAGCCAATCTTGGTATCGGAGCACACCATCTCCCCCTTGGGAGAACACCTCGATCTCCTTTTCGACAATAAACTTCTTCAATTAAAGCAACAATGGATCTAAAACTTGCTTAGATTTTAGATCACCCACCACGGAAAATTCCACCCTTCTTTGAACATGGAAACTACCATCGTTCGAGTCGGCCAACCTAACACCCAACCTAGCCAACCGATGAACATCCTTTGCTAATTCCTTCCTTTCCTCTTCAACATGCATCACACTACCCATAGACAATCTACTGAGAACATTAGTTACAACATTAGCCTTTCCGGGGTGATATTGGACATTCATGTCGTAGTCCTTTAGGAGTTCCAACCATCTCCCTTGCCTCAAGTTGAGATCCCTTTGAGTGAATACATATTGCAAACTCATGTGATCAGTGAACACATCAAGATGAACCCCATATAAATAGTGCCTCCGAATCTTCAAGGGAAAGACTACTGCCGCCAACTCAAGATCATGCGTTGGGTAATTACGCTCATGCACCTTCAACTACCTTGATGCATACGCTATTACCTTACCATGTTGCATAAGCACACAACCCATCCTAATCAGTGAGGCATCGCAGTACACCACAAATCCCTCCAAGCCATTTGGTAAAGTCAAGACAGGAGCCAACGTAAGTCGATCCTTTAAGGTTCGGAAACTCTGTTCACATTCATCTAACCACACAAACTTAGCCTTCTTTTGGGTCAATTTAGTCAATGGAGATGCAATAGATGAGAACCCTATAACAAACCTTCTATAATAGCTAACCAACCCCAAAAAGCTTCGAATATTCGAAGGAGCTGATGGCCTGGGCCAATTCTTCACAGCATCGGTCTTATTCGGATCCACCTTGATACCATCACCGAAAACCACATGACCAAGAAAGGCCACTTTGCCTAACCAAAATTCACATTTGCTAAACTTGGCTTACAACTTCTTCTCCTTCAAGGTTTGTAGAACCACTCTCAAATGATCCCAATGCTCATGCTCACTTCTGGAGTAAATGAGAATGTCAATAATGAAGACCACCATAAAACTATCAAGAAATGGCTTGAACACCCGATTCATCAAATCCATGAACACGGCTGGAGCATTGGTTAAGTCGAACGACATCACTACAAACTCAAAGTGCTAATACCTTGTCTGAAAGGCCGTCTTGGGAATTTCACACTCCCTAAACTTCAACTGATGATACTCGGAACCAAGATCAATATTTGAGAAGTGAGTAGCCCCTGAAGCTGGTCGAACAAGTCATCAATCAAGGGCAACAAATACTTATTTTTAACGGTCACTTTATTTAGTTGCCTATAACTAATACACATTCGAAGAGATCCATCCTTCTTTCTTACAAATAGCACAAGAGCAACCCACGACGATATGCTTGGCCTGATTAAACCTTTCTCCAACAAGTCTTTTAATTGATCCTTTAACTCTTTCAACTCCACTGATGCCATACGATAAGGAGGAATAGAGATAGGTTGAGTATCTGGGAGAAGATCTATGCAAAAGTCTACTTCCCTTTCGGGAGGAATACCGGGCAAGTCTTCGAGAAACACATCCGAAAACTCATTCACCACTAGAATCGACTCAAGGGTAGGTCTTTTGGACTCCATATCCTTGGCCCTCACAATATGATAAATACATCCCTTGGAAATCAATTTTCAGGCCTTCAGGTAGGAAATAAACCGACCTTTAATAGATGAGTCATTACCCTTCCATTCAAGAATGGGCTCACCAGGAGGTTGGAACTTGACCTTTTGGGTTCTACAATCTATAGAGGCATACGATGAATGCAACCTATCCATCCTAAGAATCATGTCAAAATCAAACATCTCAAGTTCCACAAGGTCACATGGGAAAACTTTGTGCAACACAGGAACCGGACAACTAGGATAGACTCTATGTGCAATAACATATTCACCCACATGAGTATAAACTGATAAAAGATTCTTCAAAATCTTGAGACTCAAACCAAACTTAATAGCCAACAGAGGATTCACAAAAGACAAATTTGCACCCAGGTCAAGAAAAACGTAAGCATCAAATCAAAGACTTTTAACATACCAGTCATGACATCTGGAGCTTCCTCAACCTCTTGACGGGCATGGAGTAAATAGATACTGTTGTTCCTTGAAGCAACACCTTGGGGAGCTCTTTGTAGGACTTGACCACCTTGAGCCACCTAACCTTGGTCTCTATGAGCATTCTTAGGACAATCGGTAACATTGTGGTTTTTATCACCACACCCATAGCAAACACCAAAATCCCTCCAACAAGCAACCCTGTAAGGCTTCCCACACTTGCCACATAGAGGATGCCCCTGTCCATCACCAACCGTGCTCTAGGAGGAGGTACCTGAGCACCAAAACCTTGGCCCTACTGGAAGCGACCAAAGCCACCACTCCAAGAACCAGAGAATCCACCATCAAAACGGGCCCTGTTATGATCGTGTGCCCTTTTCTCCTTGAGTTTCTCCCCGTCGATCAATTCACCATATACCATGAGTCTAGAAATATCCATATCCTGTATAAGCATGGTAGTACAATATTCCTTCACAAGAAAATAAGAGATACAAGAAATGAGCTTGTGTATCCTTGCACGAGGGTCAGCCACAAGTGATGGAGCATACTTGGAGAGTTTTGTGAATTTGAGGGCATAGCCCTTACACTCATACCTCCTTGCGTGAGGTTGATAAATTCAGTCACCTTGGCCTCCCTAAACTTGAGTGGGAAAAATTGATCCAGGAAAGCAAGTTTGAACTCTTCCCAATTGACATCACCACCACAAGCCCTTTCCATACACCATTGGGTGTACCACACTTGATCCATATCTTTCAGTTAATAGGCAGGCAATTCAGCCTTCTCCTAAGAACTGACACCCATAATGTTCAATATCTTGGTGAGCTCATCAACGAACTCCTGAGCATCCTCCTCAACCTTCGACCCATGGAACTTCGGAGGGTTCATCCGGGTGAAATCCCTCTTTTTAGAAACTGGTGTAGGATCCCGTGGCAGATTAGCTTGCCTAGTCTGAGATGTCACCACCTGGGCAACATGGAAAATGCTGTACAGAATTCACCGTTAGAGATGGGTTCATCCATAGGCTCTTAAGGTGCCCGATCCTCATCAACCGGAGCCAGCCTTGGTGGGTGTGGTCTTCCTCGAGGCATCTTCTAAAATGGAGCAACGATACTGTCAAGATGAGGAGACAAAATATACGAGTCATAACATGATGTAAGGCATGGAGAAGTGAGACAATTCCTAGAATGACTTTGTATCCTTCCACTCATAGGCATGGTGCACTTCACACCCATAAATAGGACTCTAATTGACGCGGCATGTTGGACTCTGATGACCATTTAAAAACCTAGTGCTCTGATACAATCTTTTGTCATGACCTGAGATTAGGGTGTAGAAGTGACACAACGGATAGGAACCCGAGAGTCCGCAAACAAGCCTCGAAGTATGCAAATCCACATCATCAGGTTAGAAGCGCAATCAAATAATAAACATATAATGCTAAGGGATGGGTAAGTAGGACTCACTCTATGCGGCAAACGGAGCTTAGGACCTTCCACATTTCCTCACCGACCATGTATACATATCACAATTTCATAATCAACAAATAATGGCCATTTCCAATAGATAACCGAAAACATAAGCTACAAATACAACACATAGAATATATAAAGTCTAAGAGAGTCTACAAGATATCCAACAATACCTATAATCATAAGATAGTACGGGGGCCAAGACATGTCCTAAGCTCACCCGCAAATAAGAAAGTAGACATTAGAGAACATGGGTAGAAGGAAGGTGGCTTGTCCTTGGAGGATGGGACTCACCACAAGTTCAACATAATACTTCACCTTACGGGAACCACTCCCATTTCATATGAAGCAACCTTCCTTACGAGAACACCTCCGATTTCTAATAGGATTCTCATAACATATGCTAGGCACATAGTTCGAGGAAAGAGAGAGGGCCCTTAGGGATAGCCTCCCACAGTTCATCGGTGCTAAGTCAATATCCCACAAGAATACATATAGTATATACATACATACTTTCAAAAGACTATAGTCATTTCAAATCCGATCAATGCATATTTAGGCTAAAATGCCAAATCATAGCTTGTAATTTTAGTATTCATCCATAGGACTAGGTCGATTACAAATACGGAATGGTGCAAGCACCCAAAATGCTCAAAAGCCATAATCATTGACATATATGTGATCACATGCATGTCATAACCAATATCTAATCAAAATCATTTCATAAAACATAATTGGGCTTAACCCACAACATAATTTTCATAAAGATCAATGTTCATGAATGCAAATGCAATGCATGATGTGAGAATAATATAGGTAATATAGATTCAATCTAAATTTAACAATCTAATAAGAAATTGAAGAAAATCCATAATCAATCCACATTTGAATCATAATATAAATCACCCATGAATAATTCAAACTTTAAAGGGGAAATGCATCTTTATAATTTCATAACGTCAATGTAAATCATCATAATAGGGCTTAAAATAACTTAAAGTCATGAATAAAGTACAACCCATACATCATTCGAATTTAATAGAATCAAACAATGAAATCCACAGTTAAAGTAAGCTAAAATTCATGAAAATCAATTGAAAAGAGTTTGGGTCTTGTTGGTTGAAAGGGATGAAGAATCAAACCCACATACCTTGATTGAGAGGCTGAAATTGAGAAGAATCTAGTTTGAAGTTAAACCTTAATGAAACCCTAGCTTGAATCTTGAGAGAAGGACTTAGAGAGGATTTTAGGAATATATTTTTGAGTGAGAGTGTTTTCAATAAGAATGAATTAGAATGGAAGGGTATCAGCTTTTTCAGGGGTCTAGGATAGGTAGGAAGGTCATAAAACACAATTAAAATAAGTTGAATTTGTGTAAAATCCATTAATGAAACAGATGGAAAATGGGTCTTCATGGTGTCACTGGCACCAACACGGTCCGTGAGATGCTTTACGGCCCGAGAACAATGCCCGTGAGGTGACACTTAAACAAATTTTTGCAATTCTCAACACTTAGAATTTTTTGAAGCAAAGGGGTGCCATACGGATGGCTACACAGCCCGTGTGACACTACATGGGTCATGTCAAGAGCCATCTGACAACACTTAGAAAACAATTTTCATGAAAAATTTACGAGATGATAATTTCATGCTTAGAAAAATTTTACATCGTGAGCTTATATGATGGGCCACACGGCTCGTACCACATCACATGGACTGTGTGAGTGGCCGTGTGCCCTCACTTGGTCCAAAATGCTCTGTCGAATCCTCGTAATCGAGAATATGGCCAAGTACCTCTCCACTGGAGGCCACACAGTTTTTGTGGCTTCACACTGGTTGTGTGGGCCTCCAATAGAGTGACACTTGGTCAAAATTTCTCTCTTGTAACATTGTAAGATCCAATAAAGTCGTTCAAAAAATTTGGGTCCTTATACCATCCACATAACGATGAACTCTAGCATTGATGGTACGTACATTATTTGGTGCATACCTAGCCAAAGAATTAAACCTAAGGCTACACTTTCTTATGCTCATATCCCCCTACCTATACTGATAAACCAGTCAAGTTGGGCCCCTCGAACCTCCTGTGGATAGTAATAGGCTAGAAGTGCCTTTGAGAAATCCTCCCACTCTACTAGTGGAGCATCAGGCCCTCTGAATCTCTCCCATCCTTATAGCATAAGATGGCGACATAAAGTAGTCGAAAAGAATCCAACTCCAAAGTCTCGGTGAAAAAGGCATGCATCACCCTTAATACTCTATATATATGGTCTATAAAGTCCTAGGATCCTTAATGGGACTAAATCTTGTAAATAATGGAGGGCCAAGTGAAGAAACTCTCGTACCTTTGAGCTTTCTGTTTGATCCCTTCTGCGTCTACTCTCGCCTTTAGTTTACTATCATGAATAGAAACCATCTTAGTAAGTAGCTGAACAACCTCCCCGATCCCTTGCTCCCTAGTCTGTGGTTGGGATGGGGGTACCGAATCCCCTTGGACCTCAGTAGGTGCTGGTGAATTTGGTTGTACGGATACTGGAGACTCCCTGTGTGCCTCAACGGGGAATATATCTGCCTAACTTGGCAAGGATCAATTGGTACGTTCTCTCAGATCCATACCTGCCTCACATTGTGCCATCTCTTGAGTGTAGGGAACCCATTAAATAAAATTCACAAGGTATGATTTAGATTTCATATGTTTCTATTGCTTTGCTCTATAGCACGATCTATTAAGAGAAAAGATTGTAACCATCCCTAAATACCTCGTAGCCTCGTAATTATAAGTATGGTGCACAACACACCCATAAGTAAGACTCTACTAGATACGACATTGTAGACTCCCTAGGATATGTCCTACTCTGATACCATGTTTGTCACGCCCCAAAAAGAGGAGAGGTGCAACTGGCACTTGATATCGTTATTGGCCGAGTAAGCCACTGAAAATGCTAGTTATAAAAGCTAGGGTCCAAAAGATGGGGAAACATAACGTTTGAAGAATCAAGCCTGGACTGTTTAGGTCATGACCTGGTCATCAATAAATCATGTACACCGAGATCGGTAAACAAAAATGATAGAGTACTAGCTAGCCAACAAGGCTGCAACAATGAAGGTACAGGCACGCACTATATATATATGTCAATCCTATGACTGGAGACTGAAAGGTGCTGAAGGACTGACCCAAAATAATATGTCCACAATAACCTCTAAGAGTTTTACTAACACTTCTGGGACAGGGCTCTGACTATACCCTACAGTATAACAAAACACAAACACCCTGTGAAAGCTCTAGAAAGAGGTGGAGCTCACCAGCTCATAGCTGAAATGGGGTCCTAGTGGAGGGGTCGATCAAAAACCCCACATTAACCTGCATGCACAAAATAAAATGCAGCGTCTCTGGGAAATGAGACGTCAGTACGAATAAACATTATTATATAAGGCAAAAATAAATACTGTAGTAAAGAGGGTAATAGAAATACCACCTGTAACAAAAACTCAAATAATCTTAATTACCAACAATGAACCTCCTAGAGCTCAAATATGCATGGTATGCTCAAGCATCGCATGTCGTGAGTACATATGTATAGATACAAATACATGACATACCCAACCAAATGCTAGCAATGGTGGTCCTTTCTGGTAGCTGACCGACATCATATTTTCCATCCAGTGGCCATCTATACTATCTCTCTCTCTCTCTCTCTCTATGTATATATATATATATATATATATATGCATATCATTTGGGCAAATAGGCCCCATACCTCCAATTATAGCCCGAACTCCATGCTCAACGTGCAATATATGACATGAATATTGAATGCATATAGTAGGCCATAGTAAGAACTTAGCCAATCTTGGATCATTAGCACACTTATTCTTCTAATATCATTATCATTGTCATCTAGACAATCTTGGATCATTGGTACACTTAGGCTCATAACATTATAATCTATGTAGTAGCATATACACATGAATCATGGGATCTTACATGTCTTTCGAATAAGTTTGACAACTTAACTCAACAGTTAAAATGAGGCCTTAACTGTAAAAATATTTATAAAGGTTCTTCCCATAAAGCATATACTTAGTTCCATGTCAATCAGTAAAAGAAAGTATCTAAGAGAATCAAGTGCCTTAGTAGTTTAAATAGGAGCAGTATATTGGCGATCACTAGAAATCCACGTGTCACTTGCTAAGTTCTTCAAATATTGTTTTAGTATGGATGAAGGGCTGATTATGAATCATAATCCCCCTCATAATCTGACTTTATTTTTAGTGACACCACACCATAAAGATAAACACCTCAACATATGGATCGGTAGGCAGAAAAACTGATATATTGATATTTAGATATCGAATGTCCGGTTCAAGTGAATGAATGGAATATCAACATAATACCAACATGAAAATAATTTAGCTGCAATCGCAATGTCCTTTATAGAAGGTCTTTCTAGCAGCATAATAGTAAAATATCACATTTGATGTTTTGGGAACTTTCCAGAGTTCATGCTAAAAAAAACGGAGCTTAGCCTTAACATATCTCTCCAACAAACATCCAATTGTCCAAAGTTTCTTCATGAAAGTTGTTTCTTATGTCCTAAGCTTCGCAAGCACTATATATACGCAATTTATAACCACCTATAAATAGTTCAGAATTGAGCATTAATGACAAGATTCGTGATATAACATGTACGCGAGGAAACGTCTGTAGAACTTTGTAAAAATGACTGTAAAAGAGGCCCAAGATTACTACCTGAACAAAACAGTTGCAAACCAAGAGCAAACAAAAAGAACACCACTATTTTGTAGTCCAAAAAACAGCCCTTAACATAGCTAATCGAAGGAGAAAATAATTGCAAAGTGTAAGGCATGCATTTCTGCGCATGAAGATGAATTTTAACAGTAAAAATGCAAAGAACATACCGAGATTTCGTGAGGACCTTGAGAGAGATTCCTGTTCAATTACTAAATGGTTTCGGACGAAATGGAACTGATTTGAGCTTTAAAAAATCATATTAGCCGACCTATAAGTGGCTTGACCCGACCCGGCTCAAGACCCAATTTTCTTCTTTCACAACCACGGTAAAAATGTCATAAGATTTTATTCTGAAGTTGGATGTACACGAGGTTTTGTGCGTTATAAACTAGACTCTTAGAGCTTCAATTTGATAGGTCACGAGCCTTCTAACTCTTTATATTTTGGGAGATATGTCCTGGTACATTTGACCCAAATTTAAGAAGGATTTCTTAAAGAAGCTTATGGTAACATTGGCCAATCTTTGTTTCAACTTTCTTGATTCCAAAGCTTAACATATGACCTTTGTGCTATTACAATACCCTTTAAAAACCCATTATTAGAAAATTATACACTCTTAGTCCCATCCAAAAAGTGAAACATAATTTAAACCTTCCGAAAAGGGCGAGGTGCCACTTAGGCCATTTCATTAATCCCGAATGTGTATTTAGGGGATTCCTTTGACTTGAAACTTGTCCTTGATATTACCACCTATTGGATGACTTATTATCCTTAGGTGCTATACAAAATCACATGTTCCTTTAACAACATGCCACACTATTTATATTATGGATGATGATAAACACGGGGTCTCACCATTTTCATCAAGGGCACGTAGAAGATCTCCACCAAGGGATCATACACAATCCAAGGGATCATACACAATCCTGTGGTCCGAGACACTTCTCAAGAACTTAGTAAACCGCTCCCATGTAGTACTCGAGAAGTTGCTCAAAGTTATTGATTTGATCTTTCAATTTGAGCTTCTTCGACTCGAGAAGTACCTCTACAAAAAGGCCCTCTGCAATTCAGCCCAACCGGTGATCGAACTCTGCTGGGTCTCATATAGCCATAGTGTTGCATTGCCTGTAAGAGGCATTAGTAAGATAGGAAGTCCCAAAGCATCCATAGACATATTTTGTGTTCCCATCACACTCTTGCTGAAAAATGCAACTTTATGTAGTTGGCTATGAGGATCCTTCAATGGTAAGCCCATAAATAGCCAATGATTCTGCAACATCTGAAGCAAACCACTCGAAACCACAAACTTTGTTCAGCCGGTAGTGGTGGCAACACAATAACTCCAGTCACCTCCATAGCCATAGGATTCAGCCTGTATTCATTCCACTGATAATCATTGGTATTGAAATCCTATGGCTATGGAGCAATATCCTCAAGAGGAAGTGGATTCTCATGGTCAGCATTTTCATTCTCGTTCCTGTTCAGAGCTCCATTAGCTGCGATGTTGGTGTTATCATAGGCCATTCTTCCAATGTTCTCTGGATCTCTGGGTCAAACAGAGTTAAGGGTCTGCCTCAACTTCGCGTGTTAGGCATATACTACACTTATACCCTGAAAAGAAACAAAAACAACAAAAATGTAAAATGTAGGAAATAAGGGTTAATACCAAAATTACTTTGAATTAACTAAGTCTAGCTGTATTCCCCAACAACATCACCAAGATCTGGATATCGCCCAAGTTACACCTCCTTTTTGAGGATATAACGGTCGTTGTTAAGAAATAGAACCTCACCAAGGTTAGGGTCGAATCCATAGGGAAAACGTAGACTTACGAGGATTCAATTAATTCAATTTGAGTGATTAACCTACTTATCTCCCCGGGGGGGGGGGGTTAAAATGACAAGTAGAAAAGTAAACCTAACTAACACAAGAGTTTAACCAATATTGAGAGAAACTAGGATATTGTGCTCCCCATGATTCCATAACTTAGTATCACCGGATAAACTAATTTTTTTCTAGTGTGTAGCATGCAGGGCAATAAGTGAAGTTCACCAAACCCTTTAGCCCAAGTTAGAGGAAAATTTCACTGCATGACTTGGCACAACTCCGTAGTGTGCATTACTAATCCTTACCTATTAGTCCCAGTGCAACTAGCCCTTAGCCCAGTTCGGTTGATTAGACGAGAACACATCAATTGAATCTTGTTAATTGATCTCTTTTCCTATTCATTACTACCTTGGTCTAGTTAGTAACACTAGGAGGGTTCTAATGTAGGCAACTATTAGAGAACATGCAAAATGAAAAGAGTTAACCAATACATGCATGCACACTTTCCAAGAATTATGAATTACCTGGTTTTACCTTGTTAGTTCTTCATAATTTCCACAACCCTAATTGTGGATTTTGCTACTCATGATATGTGTAGATGCAAGACTTATGAAGTGGAATAACATAATAGAGCACTTACAAAATTGAATTAAGCACAAGTACATCCAAGTTTCAATGAGACTCCTAAGATTATACGATCAAATAAAAATGCAAGTGTTTTCAAAACTCTCCAATATTTTCGCTACTCAATATCACTATTTTTCTCTCAAACTGTTCAACTTTCTGAAAACTTCATGAAAAATAACCTAAAAACCTTTTTATTATATTTAAAATACAAGTCCTAAATAAAATAGGATAACTAGATTAGCACGTCTCACGAACTGCTTTACGGGCTGTATTGTGTTTCATAGCCCATAATCGGGCTCTCATACATTTTTGCTACAATACTGGAACTGTGATCTACGACGCCCCTCTACGGCCCGTAAAGTGTTCTATTGCTCGTAGGGGGTTCGGTTGAAATATTCAGAAAGTCCTTCTTTCTTGATCCTTAGGGCACGAAACATGATCTACGACTCGTAAAGAAGTCCACGACCAGTCTTCATGTTCATAAAACCAACTTCAGAAAATTAACCCGTCACTAGAATTGTCCACGAGACCTGCTTCATAGCCTATAGAATGAACTATGGCCCATAAAGGGTCTCGTATATCATCAAAAATAACAACTTTTGCATTTTCTTCCCAAATCAAGGCCAACCCTAGAATCCTACAAATAAAACACAAAAACACATAAAACCCACTAACATTGCATTGATAACACAGAAAATTCCATGTTTTAAGCATCAAAAGTACTATAGTTTTACAGCACATCAATAATCATAGCAAACATAATAAGTTTGTCATGACCCAAAATAGATCGCAACTAAGGAAAGCTAAAATAAAGCGGAAACAAACTCATATAATATAAGAAATCTCCCAAAACCTGGAGTCTTGAGTACAAGAGAATCTAAAATAGAACTGAAGAGTAAATATAATTGTCTCAAAGAAAATACAATACTATATCAATATTTCATACATAGTCAGAGAGAAAGAAAATAAAAGAGGATCCAAAGATCCACAGCGACTCGGAGTCTAAGCCTCATCGTTGGGATCTAGATGGTGAAGATAACACTCGTATGAAAAGATCAACTACCTTGTCTTGTACCCTGTGCATGATCTATAGGGAGGAAACAAAGTAGGGGTGAGTACATCGAAATGTACCCAGCAGGTTCAACCGACTGGGTAAGAGAAATCGAATCCAGCATATAATATGAAGAACCCTATCCGTGCATCTAAAAAGGTTAGCACAATATAATAATATAACAAAGATAATGAGCTAAAACATCCTCAAGGATTCATGTTGCCATGTAACCAGCATATGATGTACAATACGCAACTCATCAAGCCAAATACAAAGGGTGTAACAACCTTGCCACCTGCTCGTGGTCAAGAAATATCAGAATGCCACATCTTGCCACCTGCCCACAGTCATGTAATAATATGATGCTATGTCCTTACCACCTACTCGTGGTCAAGACATGAAAAGCATGAGTCTCACCCTTGCCTCCTGCCCGGGTCAAGTGGGTAATTCCAGTGTGAATCATAATACCCTTGTCTTCTACTCGGGTCAATGGGTGTCATAAGCCGCACACAATATATATAAATCAACAATGAAACTCAAAGATGTGTGTAGACATATAATTAGCATTACAACATGAATACCAAGGCATAAATATCATACTGATCATATGCACCCAAGGAATAATGTCAAGTGTCACAGCTGACGCCCAATCCATCATCATATTTCAGATCATCATAATTATATAAATAATCGAGGATGTCAACCATATTAGACCTAAATCGTCTCAAGTATGAAAGAATATAAAATTATGGACCTAACTCATCCTAAATATGCAAGTATGACCATGATACCAAACCTTACTCATCCTAAATATACAAATATAATAATGATATTGATCCTATCTCAACCAATAATGCAATTATATTATTAATACCAGACGTTGCTCATCCTAATTGTCCTTACATGACTCATTTAGTCACATTCTATCTCAAGTCCTCATCAATTCATCATAATTTAACTAAGTTCATCAACAAGATCAAGATTATACCATAATTCAGCTTAACCGCAATCGCTTTACATTATCATTTCAACACAACAGTAAATTGCATAATTATCCATCCAAATCTCACAATTATCACATGACAAGATCAGTAACTCAAATCCAGTCCCAAAAGGTTAGCTGAACCTACCTCGATGCCGCAACTACACTCGGACAAGCTTTCAATCAACTCAAATCCTCAAATCGAGCCTTCAAATGGATCAACCATATCAACAATAGTTACTACACATCAAGTGAAGCATTTTGATACCCATATTGGCATAGTGTAGACTTCGTGGCAAAATAGTAAAAATTGGGGCAAAAAATAGAAAGTCTCAAATATGGAAATTGATTTCGAAATCAAGTTCTACTCAAAAAATAGAATTTGTGGGTGAAAGTCTCATTCAAATCAAACTTGAATTGAATGAGAAATCAATAGTTAAATTTTGAAAAACCTAGTCTAAACACCCCCCACCCGGCCCTCCCCAAATTTTGGGTGATTAAATTCATGAAATCAAGGATGAAATAATCACAAAATTTATGAAAAATGATTAATTTAGTGTTAGAAATACTTACCCAACAAGAATCTTCAAAAAACCTTTTTTTTTTGAAATTTTCCCAAAAAGCTTAGAAGTTTGAAAATTAATTAAAAATGGTATTTCCCGAATTAAAAAATGTTAAGGTACAAAGAGTGGTCTGCGAACTCGGAGCCCATCCCATAATCGCGGAGTGAGAACTTTTAAGACCTCCACAAACATGGAGAAGGGAGTGACCCTACACCAGATATCAGCTAAATCAGTTTCCTAAGTCCAATTTTTCTACTCGCAATGGACCCCCGAAAGACTTTCCAACTTTGAATTTCACAAACTTTATATGTATTCATACCGAAAATAGTGATTCGAACTTAATAAAATCATCAAAAATCAGTTTTAAGGCATTCTCTCCAGATTTACCAATTCATGTCAAATATATTAGGCATCAAAATACTAAAATTTGAGTGGTTTCACTGCATGGAGATGATTCTACATATCCGGATCTATCTATGGTTCGAAATTTGGACCATTTCAATGTGCCAATTTTGAGAACTGATAAGGCAATTTTCGCGACAATCGCCTCAAAGTCGTCTGAGATGCGCAATGAAATTTGAACCTTCTCCGAGGAGATTCGTTCCCCCGTACCAACTAGAAAGGATTCCCTATCCTCTAAAGCACCTACACATAAATTTGGGGATAAGTCTATTAGTGAAGTTGACAACGGGACATTTTCCGACGACGTCGATGGAGCTCCGATGAGATTCAAAGGTCAACAGGCACCTTAAAATGATCTTGGGGACACGGGGAACATCATAGGCCAAAAAGCCCCAAAAGTTAATGACTCAATTGAGTCGAATTTGGATTTTAGGTTTTTACGGCATCAAATCGAGATTCGACCAACCTCCGGTCAGTTTCGTGGCATCGCACCTACTAAGGTAGACTCCCCGTGCCTAAATAGAACTGATGGTGAATTTAGGGCAAATTCCATCAATGGAATCGATGTCAATGAACTTTCTGGGGATGGAGCTCCGGCGAAATTCGAAGGTTGTGGATTAAATCAAAATGATTAGGAAAAGGTGGTGCATCTGACGGACCTAAAAGCCCTAAATGTTAATGATTCTATCAATTCTAATTTGAGAATTAGGGTTTTGAATGATCAAATTGCACCCAATTTCGAAAATGATGTTTAAGTAAAAGATTACACCACTGGAAATGCTCAGGATGGTCGAATACAAGACTATAATTGCTCTCAATCACATTTAGGCCAAAGGATCTCAAGTTCAAGTGAATTAAAATTAATGAATGCCAATAGTGAGCTCCCTACAATGATCTCTGATCAAATTCAGTTGAAGGTTCCTGAGGAGCAACAATTACTAGGAACTCAAGAAAAGGTAACTAAGGATTCAACATCCTTAAAAGGTAAGTTTTCGAATTTACTTAACCATAACGCCAATTTTCTTACTGTTAGTGGCAAGATCAAAGGAAATGTTCATGAAAATGTTCAACATGTTGGTTTCTTAATATCTGTTCTATAACACGAGGGATCTAGTTATAGGAAAATCCTCAAACGGCTAAGGGGGACCAAATACATGAGAGAATTGCTTATCATAATGGGGTCATTACTAGTATCACTGAGCAACAGTTGCAAAGTGATACATGTGTTGAGTCTGGAAAGAAAACTTTAGGAGTTGCAAAGGAGACAACGGTCAGTAAAGGAGGTGACAAAAGTAGCGAAAGCCCAGACACTCAGCAACATATAGTTCAACATCCTAAACCTCATCACTTGACTGAGTTAATATTCAATTTCCAAAAACAAACCCCTATACATCAAAATATTAACCAGTATGCAATTCTAAGAATACCAACAAGAATATTTATCCTACAGCCAACAAATTTCCTAATTATAATCATGTGCCTGAACCAGCTCCATTTACCATTGTTCATTCTTATGCTACCAAGTTGAGGGCTAACCAAGCTAAGGATGAAGTGCAAGTGGAAATCAGCCCCCCCCCCCCACCCATTTTTACTACAAGACAAGGTCTACCTACTGTAATATTTAAAAAACAGGATTTCATGGTTAAGTTGGCTGAGAAGTGTAAGCACACATTGATTGGAAAATTTTCAAACACTATGCCTAAAATTGATCTTACTAGAAGGAGTTTTATTCAACAAACTCAATTAATAGGGGGTGTGAAAATTGCCCACTTCAATACCAAACACATCTATATTGATCTGGATAACGAAGAAGACTATGTCATTGTCTGGAACAAGCAGAAGATATACATTAAAGTCCAGATAATAAGGTTACAACTTTGGACTCCTAACTTTACTCCTGATAAAGAGACCCCTATTGTTCCTGTGTGGGTTACCTTACCTGAATTGCCTTGGCATTGCTATAACAAGGATTTTATCTCTGCCTTACTGGCTCCTATTGTTAAGACCCTTTACCTTGATACTGCATCTATCCAGAAAATCAGAGGTAGTGTGGCTAAGGTTAGGATCCAAATTGACATCACAAAAGAGAGGTGGCAATCTATCCAATAAGAGGGGCTTCCAGATTATTGTATTTATTGTAAATATCAGCGCCATTTGGCTCTAGTTTGTAATATCAAAAAGAAAGATGAGGAACATAAGAGAAGGAAGGAAGCAGAAACTAAAAGAAAGTCAAAAGATAAAGTTGTGCAGGAGGAACCGGTTCATTTACTTCCTAATATTTCTCAATTTGTTAATACTAATATGATTACCAAGTGTGCAGGTGAGACACATAGTCAGCACGTTGATATAGAAGAAAAGATGCAGGAAAAAAAGAGGAATGACAGACTCAAAGGAGGAAAAAAACCAAAAACCTAAACAAGGTAATGTTCCTAAAACTAAGGAACTAGTACAAGAAAAATCCCAATGGAAACAAACTGGTAACCAAATCAACACTGCCAGAAAACAAGAGAAAGAAAAAAGTAGGAAAAATCAAAGTTTTGAACATGGTAAAGTACCTGCTGATCTTAATGTATTCAAAGGAAAACAGGTGGAAGGTAATCAAGGATCAGGTATTGACTTATCTCCCTATGGGACTGCTGGTCCTTCTCTTCAGGATAAGCTTTCCATTCCCCTTAATATTTCTGAAAATTGTACTGTGGATGATTCCCAGACCTCTATTCCCCCTGATTTATTTATTTTTAAAGCCTGTGGTGGTGAGAGTGATTTGAAAGAGACACCTACTAACTTGCATGATGAGGAACCAAGGGGTGGGAATCTCTCTCATGTTTTGCATGAGAACCCTTACACTGACCCTAGGTTGAATTTTAGAGCCCCTGCTACCCCTAGTGACCAGTTTCAGAATCCTCATTGAATCTCCAGTGAGCAAAAATAGTCTATTGAGGGTACTTCTATTTAGAATATCAATATGGTTCCATGGCCAAGGATTTGTGTTCTTTTGCAAGCACTAGCACTATGGGATCCAAAGCCAAGAAGAATAAACTAAGCAAAAAATGAAGAGATGTTTTGAAAAAGAAATCTAAAAAACAACCTGAGAAAATGGTGTGTATTCAGTCTCAATCTACTGAAAAGGGTGATGGGGTAAAATTGCAAAAATATTATCCTCATTGATGATGAGAACGAGATTACAGTCCCACCCCTTCAAGTTTCTTACAATTATACTCATTCTGATAGGGTTTCAGAGGCTGCTGTTGAAGGATATGCTTTTAATACTGATCCCGTATTACCTAGCAATGATATTGATGAGTATGATGTGGTTAATTCAGAGGATGAGATTGATAGGGATAATCTTCCTAACAATGACGAGGAGGACGATGGAACTAGTCAAAATAAGGTACATGGATCAAGTGCTAACCAAGATGACTGGATCCAGGAAGAACTCCAACAAGTGACTGAACAACAAGGTCTATCTCCTAGGGGTATTCATCAAACAAGTTTTAGTGTCAAGAAATCTAAAAGTATTTTACATGTTACTGCAGATAGGCCAAACACCAGATTATTTGCCTCCAAATCATCCCAATGATTAACACCATCATATGGAATATAAGGGGCAACAACACCTAAGGTGCCCTGGAAAGAATCAGAAATCTCAAACAAATCCATCACTTGTCTATGATCTCTATTCTGGAACCATTTTCAGATAATTCACAGCTTGTGAATTTCAGAATTAAGCTTGATGTGGACAAGGCTGCTTGCAATAATAATGGTAAAATTTGGTTATTTTAGAGTGTGGATATTGATTGCATAATCATGGATTATGATGACCAACAAATGACATGTGAGATTAAGAATTCCCAGATTCACCAGCCCTTCATCATCACTTTTGTATATGCTAAGTGTAGGAATCATCTCAGGCATCCATTAAGGATGCTTCACATTGCTAATAACAAGTCTGATACTCCTTGGTGTGCTATGGGGGACTTTAATGATATCACCTCTACTGGTGAGAAGTTAGGTGGAGTGCCTTATAACATTAAAAAGAGCATTGAATTTATAGGCATTATTGAGGCTTGTGGTGTTATTGATTTGGATTTTCTAGGAAAAGTTTTACTTAGTGTAATAATAGGGGTGCGAAGTTCTGCATCTGGAAGAGATTAGATAGAGCCACGGTTAATGACAAGTGACTGGAAGTCATGCCCCTCTACTGTTACTCACCTTCCATCAGCGGGGTCTGATCATTGTCCATTATTACTGGAGATGTCGAATAGACCTAACAAAAGCATAAAGTATTTTAAATTTTTTAATTAGTAGACCGACCAACCCTCATTTTTGGATATTGTTGAGGAGTGTTGGGGAAGAAATGTATCTGGCAACCCCATGTGGGTCTTTCAACAAAAGCTAAGAAGACTCTCAACCACTCTCAGTACTTGGTCCAGGAACCAATTTGGAGAGGATCTATGCAAAAGTCAAGGAGTATGAGGAGAAAGTTAAACAAGTAGCAGAGGATCTGATTAATGAAAATTTAGTGGATAGAAGGGCTTATCTTCATGGGTTGAATGCAGAATATATCAACTTCCCAAAGCTCGAAGAATCCACGGTCAAGAAGAAGACTCAACTTCAATGGTTTAAAGATGGTGACGCCAATACTTTGTATTTTCATACTCTAATAAGAGGTAGAAGGAGAAATTTATATATTCATAGAGTGCAAAATGAAAGAGGTGACTGCATTCAAGGTGATGAAACTATTGCTGGTGTAACATGTGAACACTTTCAGAACATTTTTTGTGGGGAGGATAAATATATTGATGAGGAGGTTATTTACTCAATCCTTACCAAGCTTAATCTGGATCAAAATGATAAGTTTGAAGTAATGCCAACCATGGAGGAACTACATCAGGTTGTGATGTCATTTAGTCCTCACTCAGTTGCTGGTTCAGATGGGTATAATGGAAAATTTTATCAAGTATGCTGGGAAATCATAAAAGAGGATCTTTTTAAAACTGTTCTGGCTTTTTTTTGTGGTCAGGTCATCCCTAAGTATTTCACTCATGATTGCTTGGTGTTTCTTCGAAAATCCAGTAGTCCCAACAACTTTGGTGAATTCAGGCCAATCAATCTTAATAATTGCATTAACAAGATATTCTCTAAGCTTATTAGTATGAGAGTGGCACCTATCTTGCCTTTGCTAGTCTCTAATAATCAGTCAGGATTTATAAAGGGAAGGAATATTTCAGAGAATATCATGCTTGCTCAAGAGATTATTCATCAGATTCAGAAGCCTATGGAAGTTGAAAATGTGGTAATAAAATTAGACATGGCTAAAGCATATGAAACTTGTCCTGGTCCTTTGTTTGTATTGTTATGAGAAGGATGGGCTTTGGTGAACAGTTTATAGACATGGTATGGAGAATTATGTCAAATAATTAGTACTCTATCATTGACAATGGTTCCATACATGGTTTCTTTCACTCTATTAGAGGGCTTAAGCAGGGTGATCCCTTATCTCCTGTTTTGTTCATTTTGGGGGGTTGAAGTTCTATCTAGACTTCAAAACAGATTACAATCAAGTTCCTGACTTTCAAGGTTTCTATATGGAAAGATAGGGTCCTCAGATTAATCACCTCAGTTTTGCAAATGATGTTATTATTTTCACATCAGGTACTAGTAGATCCTTAGAGTTGATCATGGAGTCACTTTCTACCTATGAGAGGGTATCTGGTCAGCTGGTAAACAGAAACAAAAGTCATTGTTTGGTCTCATCTACTGCTCTTCAGAGTACTTGTGAGAGGTTGCATAATATTATTGGCTTTAGTTAAAGAGCTGATCCTATCACCTATTTGGGGTGTCCATTGTATATTGGAAGACAAAGAGTGATAGTTTACTCAGATATGGTCTCCAAAATTGTGACTGGGATATCAAGTTCACAATCAAAGATTTTGAGCTTTGGAGGTAAAGCTACTCTTTTAAAGAATGTGTTACGATCCCTTCCCATCCATCTATTGTCTGCTATTTCTCCACCTTCAGCTACTCTTAAGCAGATACAAAGTCTTTCTTCTGACTTCTTTTAGAGTTGGTGGGAAGGAAAAAAGAAATATCATTGGTCTTCTTGGAAGACTTTGAGTTTCCCTTATCAAGAAGGAGGGATTAGAGTTAGGATGATTAAAGATATTTGCAATCCTTCCAATACAAACACAGGTGGACTTTCAGAACTAAAAACATATTGTGAGGGGGGGGGGGGTTTCCTTAAAGCTAAGTATACCATTGCTCCACCTTAGTTTGTAGACACTATTCTAAATATCTATCTGCAGGGCCTTAATGGTGTTCCTAACAAGGACATCTGGAATTTGAATCCTAGTGGGGAGTTCACAATCTCTTCAGCTTGGAATCAGATAAGGGACAAGAGAATAAAAACAAAGCTTAGCACCTATACTTGGAACAAGAATGTATCTTTTAAGTGCTCATTTTTTCTTTAGAGGGCTTTAAAGGGTAAGCTACCTACTAATGAGAAATTGACCATTTTTGGTGATGATCCTAATCGGTGCTACTGTTGCTATAGACCAGTTTGGGACACCATAGATCACATCTTCATCACTAGGCACTTTGCTCAAAATGTGTAGAAGTTTTTAATAACTCTTGTGGGTATTAATACTGATTTTCTACCTCTTAGAAATGTCATCATGAGATGGTGGGAGATGAAATCTAGCAATGATATTCAGAAGTTGATTTTTTATGCCACCCCCATTTTTATTTGTTGCAATATCTGGAAAAACAGGTGTGCAAGTAAGTATGGTGACAAGCTCTCAAAGTTGGCAAGAGTTAAGTATTTGGTGGCTAAGGATGTCTACTACATGTAAAAGACAACTTATCCATATATTTATTGGTCCTCTATTTGGAAGGATATTATTAATGTTATAGACAATCGTGTGCATGATATCAAAATCACACTTGTCAAGTGGATTAGACCTCCTGATCAGTGGGTGGAACTTCATTCTGATGGCAATGCACTATCAAATCCTAGCAGACTAGGTGTTGATGGTATTATCAAGAACAATGAGGGTCATTTCTTATTTGCTTAGGCTACACTTGTGGGTGAAGGGGCTAACAACAAGGCTGAAATGGAGCTTTCTCTATTTGGCATAGTTTGGTGCCTACAGTTAGGTTACAAGAAAGTCATTTTAGAGGTTGATTCTGATCTTCTGCAGAGATGGATTACTAGTAAGCAATCCAACCTCCCTACTATAGACATTGCTCATGGATTGGCTAGGATTCATCATTTTATTTTTCAGCTGGAGGACATTAGATGCAAGCATACCCTTTGAGAGGCAAACTTTATGGCTGATACACTAGCTAAGAATAGTCATAATTTCAATAGGTCTCAATTAGATTTCAACATTCAACAAATGGCAAAGAAAGCCAAAGCCTATTTCTACTTAGACAAAGACGATATGTTCACATTCAGAAAAAGGAAGTCAAAGTGGAATAAGAAGACACCGTAAGATGCTTTCCTTGATGCACCAGGACTACTCCTGGTCCTACAGCTAGTCCCTGCTTGGTCTTGTGCTTGTTATTTCTAGGATTAGTTGTAGGTTTTATTTTCCTTTTACATTTGTAAGGGGAGAGTCTCCCTCGTTTATTGCTTTCTTAGATTATATGGATTGAAAGTAGTACTCTCTTTGGTATAGTCTAGGCTTGCTTTCTGTTTTTAGAATTGGGGACTAGTTGGCTGACCCTAGAAAGTAGGCCAACTGGTGAACACCATAGGATGGAGGTAAGGTTTTATGTCCCCCCTACTTTGTACTTTTTGCTTTGTTATTTATGATAAGGCTTGGGGGTGTGTGGCTCAACTCCTGACCGCCACGAGGGGTGAGATCCTTGTGTAAGGTTTGTTAAACAACAAAAAACAAATTCAGTTCTGCAACTTCCTGTAGTTTAGTTTCGGCATTCTGGAGCTAATGGAATTGTTAGATCCCCGATCCGACCCCTGAAACTCAGAATGACACAAAAACTCACCTTTTTAACAACTTAAGCCTTCAAAAAGACCCAAACTCATATTTTTTAACTTCTAAAACTCAGGGAACTCAATTCTAACCATTCAAATATATCAAAGTAAGCCGAAAGCAACTTACAAAAGGGTAAAATAGTTAATCTCACAGATAATGCAAAACGTGACCAACCAAGTCATTGCATCATTCACCACTAAAAAAATGTTCATCCTCGAACATAATAAAAAGAGGCGTACCTGAAGCCTCAAAAAGGCTGGGATATCAAGCCCGCATGTCAGACTCTAGCTCCCAAGTGGCCTCATCAACAGAATTGTGCCGCCACAGAACCTTCACAGAAGATATATCTTTGAATCTCAACCTTTGGAGCTACCTGTCCAATATAGCTATAGGCTCCTCTTCAAAGGACAAATATAGAACCAACTCAATAGAATCATAAGAAATCACATGGGACTCATTTGGAATGTACCGGCGGAGCATAGAAACATGAAAAATAGGATGAACAGAAGATAGTCTCGATGGCAAAGCCAACTCATAGGCTACCTCACCAACTCAGCTCAAAATCTAAAAAGGGCCAATGAATTTGGCGCTAAACTTGGCCCTCTTTCCGAATCTCATCACACTCTTCATGGGTGAAACTTTTAGCCAAACACTGTCCCCAAAAGAGAACTCAAGACGCCTAACTCTCTTATTAGTATAACTCTTCTAGTGACTCTAGGCTCTCAAAAGTCTACTCTGAATCAGTCAGACTCAGTCCATGGCATCCTAAAGCAAATCAACACCCAAGACCTTGGTCTAACTTGAATCAAACCACCTAATAAGTGATCTACACCTCCGGCCATGCAAGGCCTCAAACGATGCCATTTGGATGCTGGAATGGTAACCATTGTTATATGCAAACTTTGCCAATGATAAGTGTTGGTCCCACTGGGCCCTAAAATCGATAACACCGGCCCTAAGCATGTACTATAACACCTGAATGGTACGCTCTGACCGACCATCAGTCTGAGGGTGAAAAGTTGAACTCAAATCTATCCTAGTACCCAAACCACACTATAAAGCCCGATAAAAGTGAGAAGTAAACATAGACCCCTATCTGATACTATAGACGCTGTCGCACCATGAAATCTGACAATATCCTGGATATACAATCTAGTCAACTGCTCTACACTGTAGCTAGTCTTCACCGGTATGAAGTGTGCCAACTTGGTCTATCAATCAATGACCACCCAAACTGAATCAAACTTGCCCAAGTCCATGAGCAACACTATGACAAAATAAATAGTCGCTCTCGCCCACTTCCACTTGAGAATAGGCATCCTTTGCATCAATCCACCGAGATTTTGGTGCTCATACTTCACCTGTTGGCAATCCTCTATGTCTCTCCTCATGCCAAACCACCAATAATGTTGTTTAAGATCATCATATATCTTGGCAATACCCGGATAGACTAAATATCTAGCACAATGAGCCTCTTCTAATATCAATCTCACCCAATCCAAAAATTTAGGCACACAAACTCTATTGTTAACCCTCAATATACCATTTGCATTGATAATAGCCACCTTGGCTTTCTCGTTCAACACTTTATCAAGAATCATGCATAATCTGGGATCCTCGAACTGGTGAGCACATATCTAATCAACCAAAGAAAATCTGGCCTCAACAAATGACAAAATACTCTGAGAAGGAAAAATGTCCAAACAAACAATCTACCTAGCAAGTGACTGAACCTCTAGAGCTAAGGGCATCTCCTTAGCCCTTAAGAATGCCAAACTCCCTATATTAGTACCCTACCGACTCAAAGCATCTGCCACCATATTGGCCTTCCTAGGGTGATAGAGAATGGATATATCATAGTCCTTAAGCGACTCCAACCACCTATGTTGTCTCATGTTAAGATTAGGCTGAGTAAAGATGTATTTGAGACTCTAGTGATCGGTAAAGATCTCACAATGCACACCATAAAGATAATGTCATCACAACTTCAACACAAAAACAACTGCAGCCAACTCTAAGTCATTGGTAGGGTAGTTTTTCTCATGCACCTTCAGTTGTCTAGAACATAGGCATTCACTTTCCCCTTTTGCATCAAGACACTACCCAAACCCATACATGAAACATCACATATTTCACAAATGGAAATCCTTCCTGGGGTAAAGCAAGAATAGGTGTTCCTTTTGGAAGCTTAACTCACAACCATCTGACCACTGGAATGCTATAGCCTTTTGAGTCTATCTGGTCAATGAGGTTGCTATAGATCAGAACCTTAAATAAAACGCTGATAATACCCCGCTAAACCAAGGACACTCTGAATCTCAGTCACCGAAGTAGGCCTAGCCTACTCACAAACAAATGCTACCTTGGCCAGATCGACCATAATGCCCTCTTTTGACACAACATGGCCACGAAATGGAACGGACTCAAGCCAAAACATGCACTTTGAGAACTTAGCATACAACTTCTTTTCTCTTACTCTCTGAAGTACAATCTCCAAGTGTTGAACATGATCTACCTCACTCTTGGAATAAACCAAGATATCATCAATGAACACAATCACAAAAATATCTAAATAGGGCCTGAACACTCAGTTCATCAACTCCATAAGAGCAGTCAGGGCATTAATAAACCCAAATGACATAACCACGAATTCATAATGCCCGTAATAGGTCCTTAAAGTTGTCTTTGACATATCAGACTCCCGAACTCTCAATTGATGGTAGCCGGACCTCAAGTCGATCTTGGAGAACACCAAAGCACCTTGCAACTGGTCAAAAGGATCATCAATGCGAGGCGAAGGATATTTTTTCTTGATGGACACTTTGTTAAGCTGACAATAGTCAATACACATATGCATAGTTCCATCCTTCTTCTTAACAAATAATATAAAAGCACCTTAGAGAGATACACCCGGAAGGATAAAGCGTTTCTTCAATAAATTTTCCAACTGTTCCATCAACTCCTCCAATTCAGTCGGAGCCTTTCGATAAGGAGAAATATGGGCTTAGTGCCTGGCTCTACATCAATAGCAAAGTCAATATCATGATCTAGAGGAACACGAGGCAAATTAGTCAAAAATACATTCATAAACTCTCTAGAAACCCTGGTAGTCTCCGTCGATGGGGACTCCTGAGAAACAGCCTCAACATGAGCTAAATATGTCAAAGAACCTTTCCCCATTAGCTAAAAAGCACGCATATAAGAAATAACACCCTAAGGATAGGAACTAGGTGCTCCAGTCCACACCAACTGAGGCAATAGAGGCAAGATAAGCTCACGATCATAGCATGACAGTCAAGAATAGCATAATAAGGCGACAACCACTCCATACCCAATATCACATCAAAATTAACCATATCCAATAATCTCATATCAGCAACAGCATCTCTCCCCATAAAAGTCATAACACGACCCTGATAAACCTGATTCGGCATTAAAGATTCAATTATTGCGGTGGAAACACAAATAGGCTCGACAAGCGGCTCACATATAATATCAATATCATAAGCAAAATATTCTAACACATATGAATAAGTAGAGAATGGATCAAATAAAATTGAAGTGGAACGGTGGCATATAGGAACCATACATGTGATAACTGCATCAGAAACCTCTGGCTCAGCCATGTCAAGAACAACATAGAAACCTCTACGACCACCACTAGCATGTGGGCCTCCAGGGGCACCACCTCTCTCTATACTACGACCTCCACTAGAACCACCGCTAATGTCCTGAGAGATGTCTTTGGCTGCTGCCTGAGGTCCTGTTGCCTGAGTAGGAAACACTCGATGTGGACAACAGTTGGCGAAGTGCCTAACCTCATCACAAACATAACAAGCCTTGGAGTATCGCCTCTGAGATGATTGTGTCGAAGAACCCCCATTCCTGGGTGCACTACCCACCTGCGTAGATCTGGATCTGTTAACACTATCAGATGTTGGTAGAGCTTCCTGAATTGCTCGATGATGTGCTATCAAAATGCAACACTTTTGATGCTTAAAACTTGAACTTTTGTGTGTTCTTAATGTGATGTTAGTTGGTGTTATGTGTTTATATGTTATATTTGTAGGAATCTAGGGTTGGCCTTGATTTTTGGAAGTTATGTAGACGTTGCTGATTTTTGTACAGTGTGAGACCCTTTATAGGCTGTAGAACACTCTATAGGTCGTGAAGTGGGTTTTGTGGAAGATCCTAGTGAGGAGATGATTTTTTGAAGTTAGTTCTACGAACATACAGATGGGGTGTAGATTGATATACGAGTCATAGAGCTTGGTTCGTGCTTGGAGGATCTCATCAGACGAAACCCACATATGGGTCGCAACCATTTTATGAGTCATACAGGGGGTGTTGTAGACTTGAAGCCCAATTTTGTAGAATCTCTATATAAGACTCCGATTACGGGCCGTGGAATGTAATATGGGCCGTAAATCCTTTCGTGAGGCATGCCAACCCAGTTATCTTGATGTGTTTAGGACTTGTCTTTTAAATATCATAAATAGTTTTTTAGGTTATTTTTCAGAAGTTGTTTTTAGAGAGTACTCAGAAAAGTTAGTAATTAGAGAGAGAAAAGTGTGAGATAACATTGGAGAGATTTTGAGAACTTTTGTACTTTGATTTCATATTTCTTCTTGTGATTCTCTTTAAAGTTGGATTTGCTTGTTTTTAATTCAATTGTGTAAGTGCTCTACCATATTATTCTAATTCATAACTTTTGCATCTACACAAATCATGAGTAGCTAAATCCACAACTAGAGTTGTGGGAACCATGAAGAACTAACGAAGTAAAACTGGATAATTCATAATTCTTGGAAAGTGTGCATGCATGAACTAATTATCTCTCTTCACTTTGTATGTTTTCTAGTGGTGGCCAACATTAGACATCTCCTAGTGTTACTGACTGGACTAAGGTAGTAATTGATGGGAATAGATATTAATTAATAGGGTTCGATTGATTTGTTCTCGTCTAATCAACTGAACTGGGCCAAGGGGAGGTTGTACTGGGACTAATAGGTAAGGATTAGTAATGCACACTATGGAGATGGGCCAAGTCACATAGTGAAGTTCGCCCCTCACCTTTGACCAAAGGGCTTGGTGAACTTAACTTACCATCGTGCATGCTACACACTAGAAGAGAATTATATTATCCAGTGATATAGAGATAGGAAATCATGGGGAACATAATACCCAAGTTTGTCTCCATATTGATTTCATTGTATTTGTTAGGTTTATTTTCCATTGATTACTGCAAACCCCTCCCTTCCCCCTCCTCCTCCCCCTGGGGAACTAAGTCGGTTAACTACTCAAATTGTAGTTATTTAATTCTCTTGAGTCTACGTAGTCCCTTGGGTTTGGCCCTAACCTTGGGTAGGTTCTATTTCTTGACAATGACTTCTTTATCCTCTAAAACGAGGTGTAACTTGGGCGACATCAAGATTTTGGCGCCGTTGCTGAGGAATATAGCTAGACTTATATATTTATAAGTGATTTAGGTGTTAATCCTTATTTCCCACATTTTACATATTGTTTTTATTCTTTTTTAGGGTGTAAGTGTAGTGTATGCCCAACACATGAAGTCGAGGTAATCAATTGACTATGTTTGATCCAGAGATCTGGAAGATGTTGAGGAGAATGGCCGGAGATAACACCAACAACGCAGCTAATGCAGGACTAAACATGAACGAGAATGAGAATGCTGATCATGAGAACCCACATCCTCGTGAGGACATTGCTCTACATCCTCAAGACTTTAATGCCAATGCCTATTAGTGGAATCATTATAGGCTTAATCTTATGGCTATGGAGGTGACTGTAGCTATTATGTTGCCACAACTATCGGCTGACACAAAGTTCGAGTAGGTTGCTACAAATGATGTAGAATTGTGGGTTATTGCGGGCTTACCATCGAAGGATCCACATAACCATCTACATAATGTTGCATTCATCTGCAAAAGTGTGATGGGAACATAGAATCTGTCTATGGATGCAGTGGGACTTTGTGTCTTCCTATTATCTCTTACGAGCAATATAGCATTATGGTTATCTAAGCTCCCGCAGAGTTCAATCAACAGTTGGGCTGAATTGTAGAGAGCCATTCTGGAGAGGTACTTCCCTAGATCAAAGAAGCTCATGTTGAAGGACCAGATCAATAACATTGAGCAACTTCCTGGTGATTTGATTAGTATTACTTTGGAGCGGTTCACCAAATGCTTGAGGAGTGTCAAGATAACAAAGTAGTTGATGATGCCTTGGTTGAGATATTCTACCGTGCCATTGATAAGAATTGTCAGGCTTGTGCTGACTCTATAATGGGGGGCATTTTTAGATCAGTCATTCAAAAGGATAACAAAATGGATGGAGAGAGTAGTCAAGACTAATCGTTCATGGGGGCAGAGAGACAAAGCATCTACCAAAGGTTTGTGTGTTGTTAGTGTTGGTTCTGAGCAAGAAAAGATCAAGGAAGAAATTATGCAAGAGCTTGCCCAATCCGCATAGGTATGGACGTAATGATGAAGCAGAACCACGAGCGAGTCAATGTAGTGGTTCATCAACCTTCATGTGCAACCATGTATGATGAGCTTTATACTAAGAAAGACGCCTATTTTCTTGTTGATCAAACAGGGGGTTTTCGAACCAATGTCGAAGGGTCTAATCAGGCTATTGGCGCCAAGGTCAAGAAAACCAAGGTCAGAATTTCAATAGAGATGGAGCTTTCAGGGACAACCGTGGAGGATATTAAGGGAGCAGAGAAAGATGCAGATTCGGGTCACATAGATGGTTTCAGAAATGATTCCTATGTGTCACCATATAACTACAATGACGGTACAAGTTGTTCAAGGATTGAGGAGATATTTGATTACATGAAATATGATATTTCCAACTTCAACCAAAAACTTGTCTCATTTTGTGGCTATCAAACAGCTTGAGCAACATTTTTGTCAAGTGTCGACTCAAGTCAATCAACGTCAGAGGGGTATATTGCTTAGCAATATAGTTCAGAACACTAAGAACGAAGGGCAATGTATGGCGGTTACTACTCGGGGTGGAAAAAGCACCATTGATCCTCCCATACTAGTTGATGAAGAAGATGTTCGAGAGGAGACAATTATGGCGAAGAATGCAAATGTAGGAGATGATCGTGGAAAGGATAGGCTGAGTGAAGCTGTTGACGTGCCACAGAAGTTGAAGCCCATTCTTAGGCCTCCTCCTCCCTTCCCTCAAAGAATCAAAAAGAGGGAGGAGGAAGGCAAGTTTAAGCACTTTATCTCTATGCTAAAACAACTCTCCATCAACGTTCCTCTCATTGAAGCATTGGAGAATATGCCAGGGTATGCAAAGTACACAAATGACCTAGTTACTAAAAAGCGCACAGTGAGTCAGGAGCTCTCCCAAGAGCATCAACATTGCAGTGCTATTGCTATGAGGTCCTTAGTTCAGAAACGAGAAGATCCTGGTGCTATCACCATACCCTGCACCATTGGAGATATGGTGTTCGCAAGGGAACTATGTGATCTAGGTTCCAGCATTAATCTGATACCCCTTGAGGTCTTCAAGAAGCTAGGATTTGGAGCCCCAACTCGGACGAGCATGAGATTGTTGATAGTTGATCGCATGGTGAAGAAGCCTGTGGGTATAATATATGATGTGTTGATCAAAGTTGAAAAGTTCATATTCTCTGCATACTTTGTGATCTTAGATTGTGTAGTTGATGTTGACGTCCTAATTATCTTGGGAAGACCGCTCCTGGCCACTGAGCGAGCACTAGTGGATATAGAAGCTGGTCAACTCAAGTTTAGATTGACTAAGGAAGAGGTTGTCTTCAATATCTGTGAATACATGAAGAGACTAGATGATTTGATGAATGAAGGTTGGGCAATTGCTAAAGTCTGAGTAATCAATTTGTCCAAGTCGTGCCACAACAATAAATCAGGCACTATTTGGGAGGCAACCCCCAAGGTTTTCTGATGTAATAGTGTAGTTGTACCGTTATTTTCAATTTTAGACTCATTTCAATTCAGTTCATCAACAAGTTCGAGACTATACCACAATTTAGCTCAATCGAAATCGCTTTCCATCATCATTTTAACACAACACCTCAATTGCACAATTATCCATTCAAATCTCTTAACTATCACATGATAAGATTAATAACTCAAATCCAGTCCCAAAAGGTTAGTCGAACCTACCTCGATGCCGAAACTGCACTTGGACAAACTTTCAATCAACTCAAATCCTCCAATCGAGCCTCTAATTAGATCAACCATTAACAAGAATAGTTACTACTTATCAAGAGAAGTATTTTGATACCCATATTGACATAGTGTAGGCTTAGGGGCAAAATAGTAAAAATTAGAGCAAAAATTCGAAAGTCTCAAATCTGGAAATTGATTTTGGAATCAAGTTCTACTCAAAAAATAGAGTTCATGGACAAAAGTACCAATAAAATCAAGCTTATATTGAATGAAAAATCAATGGTTAAATTTTGAAAAACATTGTCTAAAACCCCAATTTTGGGTGATTAAGTTCTTGAAATTAAGATAAAACCCATGAAAAATGATTGGTTTATTGTAAGAAACATTACCCAACAAAAATCTTTGAAAACCTTTCTTCAAAGTTTCCCCAAAAGCTTAGAAGTTCAAAAACATATTAAAAATAGTGTTTTCAGAATTAACAACTGTTCAGGCACAAAGAGTGCTCCGTGAACATGGAGCCCATCTTGCGATCGCGGAGCGAAAACTTTCAAGACCTATGCAAATGCGGAGGCTCCTCCATGAACACGGAGAAGGGAGTGACCCTGCACTAGATATCAGAAAAATCAGCTTCCTAGGTCCAATTTTCCTACTCGGAATGGACCCCCTAAACTCATTCGAACTAAGAATTTCACAAACTTTTTATTTACTCATACCAGATCAACGATCTAGACTCAATGAAATCATCATAAATCAGTTTTAAGGCCTTCTTGCCACATTTACCAATTCAAGTCAAATAAACTAGTGTAAGGCATCAAAATAACAAAATTGCCCTCGGGAACTCCAAAATTTATGACAAGACCATTTTTAGAATTAGCTTCACCATTCGGAACTATTGGAATTTTGATCCGAGCTTCCAAACTCCCAATGTTGACAAAATTCAAACTTTGGTTCTGGAAACGGCTAATATCACAACTTTGGCCTAAAAACCTCATTTTAATTCCAAATTCAGTTCTACCACTTTCTGTAGTTCAGTTTCAACATGCTAGAGCCAATGAAATTGTTGAATCCCCAATCCGGCCCCCAAAACTCAAAATGATATAAAAACTCTCTTATTCAACAACTTAAACCTTCAAAAAGATCCAAACTCATATTTTCAACTTTTAAAACTCAAGATTACAATTCCAACTAATCAAATAGATCAAAGTAGGCCCAAAGTAACTTATGAAAGGGTGGTATAGTAAATTTCATGGATAATGCCAAAAATAACCAACCAGATTATTACAAATCTCAATATGAGATGAATGATCAATGGCTTAATTAAAATATTCATGTAAAGAAAAATGCATAATTTCGTAACATAGCTTATACGTAGATAGAAGGAGACTTTAATTGACACTAAGGCCATGCGAGCTACTACATGAAATCCTAATGTTGCCTCTATATTGGAAAAAAGAGTAGCCTACTTCTGGAGGTAGGCTAAACTACACTTTATGGGAACCTACCCATTTCGGAGAGTGCTTGACGTGTACCTTATGGTAACATACTCATTTTTGTGAATGCTTGTCATGTATCTTATAGGAACTTGCCCATTTTTGTGGACCATGCAATATGAGCTATATGGATTCATTAGCTAATAATAAACCTATGGTGGTGACGTAGTTAAGGGACAAAAGAAACTCCCCAAGGTCCTCCCGGTACTAAGTCAATATTCCATGGAATGCATAAATCATAAGCATAATCATAACATGCAGAAACTTGTAAATCATAATATTATAATTAGAGTAGCTCATGAAAACCATAACCCCTTCGAGTAAGCATTTTATTTCATAAGAGGATGTATCATGACATTAAAACGAATTCATAATCTTGCACGATTTTCCTAGAACTTTCATGGATTCATAACATACTTGGTAGCCCTTAATTATTCATTATATTCAAGAACTTGCATGACTTGTAGTAAAACCTTTCATCAACATAAGATGCTTCATTATATAATCTTATTTCCTAAAACATAGTGGGTCTATGCAGAGGGACTTAAAATCATGAAATGCAAGAGTAATATGCATGAATGAGGTAAATCATGATCACTTGAAACTATTCAAAACAACCCACCATAATCATTGAGAAATCCCTAGTTAGGGCATGGTGAAAATTATCTTATAAACCATAAATCTCGTAGCATTTCATAGTATCATAACATACATAGCTTAAATATCAAAAAGTATTTCACAATATCAACCCTAGAAAGTAGTTCATACATTTAAAATCGATAATTGACAATATTCAACATGAATCATAAATAATAAAGAATAGAAAGCACCTATGATGAAACAAGTCTTAAAATTAAAGAATTGAGTTGAAAAGGGTTTTTGAATCTATTGTAGAAGGACCCATCGATGAAGAAATCCACATACCTTAATGGTCCTGAGAAAGGTAGGAGAAACTTAAAGAAGCTCTAAGGTCACCTTGAAGCTTGGCCTTTGATGGAGTTCTTATAACCCTAGAATTTAAGAAGACTTTGGAAGAGAAGTCTTCAGATGTTTTGAGAGTAAATGTAGAGTTTTGGAGTGTGAAATAGTTCCAAAATAGAAGAAGTATTCATGAATTACCTTCTATAAGGGTTCAGATATTTTTCTAATTTTCCTTACTTAAATCTGAAAACTTTCAGAAAAATTTGTACTAGGTAAAGCAAGAGTGCATCACAGAATAGTTCTTTCTTAGGTCATTTTCGAAGAAGTTCAGTTTTCTTCGGATTGACCCTGGGATGAGTTTTGGTCATTTTTACCCTAAAATAAACCCTCTTCATGATGCAAAGAGGTCACAAATGCTTTTGAAAAATGCAAACACTTGTGAAAAACTATTCTTATACAGTTGACTTAAAAATGAAACAAGACAATTTTCCTACACATTTTGCCCCTCGATCAAGAATCCTACCTCGGATTCACCAAAAAAATATGGATAATGTGTTATGCAAGTCATCTTTCATAACAACATTCTAAGGTACTTTGGGAGGATTTTGGAAATATTCATCCTCGAATGTAATGGAAATACGCTTGAGAGGAGTAACTAGATAACTTTCAACCCAACATGAATGCGTTAATGTAGTATAAACACCATTTTCATGAAATTTGAAACTTATGCATCTGATACCGTCAAAACATGTTACCATGAGTATGTATGCATGAAACATGACATAAAGGGTTGATATGCAAGATTTGACATCATAAACATGAATCACATATCACCTTAGGCTTGAGTAGAGTGGAAAAGATAAGGATATTATCTTTTTATATCCACTTTCACTTCCCAAGTAGCACTTTCAACATGTTGATTCCTCCAAAAGACCTTAATAACTGCTACATCATTTTTCCTCAATCCCTTCACTTGCCTATCCAATATTTTAACTGGACTTCTTCATACATCAAGTTTTCCTCAACACCCATTACCTCAAAAGGTACTATGGATCTTGGGTCACTTGCACACTTCCTCAACATGGACACATGAATGTTTGGATGAACAATACTCATCTACATAGGCAACCTCAACTCATAAGAAATCTTAAAAATTCATCTCAAAGATTCTATAAGGCATACGTACCTAGGGCACAAATTTCCCTTCTTGCCAAATCAACCTACAACTGTCATGGGTGAGACTTTCAAATACATCCAATCATCAAACTTGAACTCAAGATCTCTCCTCCTAATGTTGGAATAAGACTTTTGCCAACTTAGATCCACCATTAGCCTCCCCCTTTATCATCTTCGACTTCTCCAAGGCTTCCAAAACCAAATTTGGGCCTATCAAAGCCATCTTTCCCACTTTAAACCACCCAACTAGGGATCTACAACACCTAACATACATAACTTCAAATGGTGCCATCCTGATGCTAGAGTGGTAACTATTTTTGTAAGAAAACACAATGAGTGGGAGATGCTCATCCCAACTATCCTTGCATTCTAACACATAAGCTCTAAGCATCTCTGCAAGGGTTTGAATGGTTCTTTTGGCTTAACCATCTGTTTGTTAGTGAAGCGTCATGCGAAGCTTAACTTTAGTACCAAGGCCTCTTTGGAAAGATCTCCAAAAGTGGGAGGTGAATTTGGTACCATAATAAAAAATGATGGATAACAAGACCCCAATGCAATCTAACTACCTCATGCATGTACAATTTGGCACAGTCTTCAACACCATAGGTTTTTTTAACCTGTAGGAAATGAATCGATTTTGTCATTCTATCAACACTAACTTATATGGAATAATAATGTTTCTTAGTCTTTGGCAATCCAAGCACATAATCCACATTAATCTCTCCACACTTTCAGTAAGAATCTCTATGTCTTGGGCTAGGCCACCCGGCCTTTGATATTCAACATTGACTTGTAGAATTTGACCCATTTTTTCATTGAACGAAAGGTACGAAATAAATCAGATCGATAAAAGTACCATGTGAAATCTTCGGTTTTTCCCCTTCCTCGATCCCTATCTCATAGGTATAGTGTTTGAATCAATAGAGAACCTTTTCTTCTATATGAATTGATATTATTCCATTCCAAATCCTTCCCGATACCTCCCAAGGAAAATCTCTAATTTGGATCCCAAATTGACGGGCTAGTGTGAGCTTATCCATGCGGTTATCAACTCTTTGAATAGGAATTCGTTTTCTGAAAGATCCTAGCTTTCGTACTTTGGTGGGTCTCCGAGATCCTTTCGATGACCTATGTTGAAGGGATATCTATCTAATCCGATCAATTGTATTTGGCAATTGTGGCATTTGATCACGAACTTTGCAATGTCTCTTTTATACCCCCTCGACCAATACACTTCCTTATATCCCCATACACCTTTTTAGAACCAAGGAGAATGTAATAGGATGAATCATGAGTCATTTTCAAGATCAAGTCCTTCAACCCATCAACATTTGACAAATACAACCTACCTTGGTTCCTAAGGACACCATCTCCTCCTTAGGAGAAAACCTCTAATATACCCTCTTTTACCAATGCCTTCAACTCAACCAAGGTGGAATTAAGGTCTTTCTTGAATTTGACCTCTTTAACCAAGAAAGATTTAGAAACATCTAGAACCATCATATCTTCACCTTCGGCTTTATCAAACCTAACTTCCAACCTAGCGAATGGATGAACATCCTTTGCTAACTTCCTTTTCCATCATCATTGTGAGCTACACTCTCTAGGGACATTGTGTTAGCCACAACATTAGTCTTGTACGAGTGACAATGCACATTCATGTCATTCTTTAAGGAGTTCCAACCAACTTTTTTGTCTCAAATTAAGATCTCTTTGGGTGAACACATATTGAAGACTCTTATGATCGGTGTAGACATCAACATGGACCCCATACAAATAATGGAATCATATCTTCAAAAAGACACCATGGTCACTATCTCAAGGTCTTGTGCAGGATAGTTACATTCATACATCTTTCGTTTCCTAGAAGCATAGGCAATGACCTTGCCACCTTGAATCAACACTCACCCCAAACCAATTATTGAAGTGTCACATTAGACAACAAACCTTATAACCCTTCTAGTAAAGTCAAAATTGTAGCGAATGTAAGCTTGCCCTTCAACATTTGAAAGATTATTTCATACTCATCGGTCCAAAGGCGATCCATTGATGAAAATCCCTCAACAAAACTTCATAATATCCCACTAAGACTACTAACTCTGAACATCTGTTGGACTCAAGGGACCTAGGTCAATTTCTCACCACTTCTATTTTCTTAGGATACACTTTGATTCCCTCACGCAAAACCACATGCCCAAGAAACGCAACCTCTTTCAACTAAAATTCACATTTTCAAACATAAAAAATAACTTTTATTCCCTCAAAGTTTGTAGAACTACCCTCAAATGCCTCACATGCTCTTCCTTACTCTAGGAATGGATCTAAATATCATTGATGAACACCACAACAAATATGTCCAGGTAGTGTTTAAAGACCCTATTCATGATGTCCATAAATATTGATAGAGTATTATTTAGTCCAAAAGACATCACATCAAATTCAAAGTGCTCATGCCTTTTCCAGAATGCCATCTTAGGAAGATCACATTCCCTTACCCTCATTTGATGATATCCAAACCAAAGATCGATATTTGAGAAGTGACTAGCCCCTTGTAATTGGTCAAATAAGTCATCTATCTTCGATAGGATATACTATATATTTATGGTGACTTTGTTGAGTTGCTGGTAGTCGATGCACATTCTAAGTAAACCATCCTTTTCCTCACAAACAACACCGGTGCACCCCAAGGTGACTTGCTATACTTTGAATCCCTTTTCCAGTAAATCCCTTCTTTAATCAGTTAGTTGTTTCAATTCCATCGAGTCCATATGGTTGGGAGGAACGGAGATAGGTTGAGTATCGAGGAGGAGGTCTATTCGAAAATTTATTTTCTTTCTGGGAGGAATACCAGGAGTTTATCAAAATAAGCATTGGGAAACTCATTGACCACTTGAACCGACTCAATAGAAGGAACTTTAGACTCAACATCCTTAACCCTACCCTAGCATTGTAAGATGATAAATGTAACCCTTAGTAATCAATTTTTGAGCCTTAATACAAGATATGAACTTATCCTTAACCACTAAATCATGACCTTCCCACTCAAGGATGGGTTTATTAGGAAATTGGAACTTAATCTTACGATTCCTACAAGCAATAGAGGCATGATATGCATGTAACCAATCCATACCAAGAATAATGTCAAAAACCACCATGTCAAGTTCAACAAAATGACAAGGCAAGACTTAATGCAAACTGGACATGGGGTAACCCCTATGACTCTTTTGGAAACAATATACTCACCAATGGGAGTAGACACCAAAAATAGTTCACCTAACAATTTGGGACACATATCAAATTTATTGGCATGGAATGGGGTAATGAAAGAAAAAGTGGCACCCAAATCTAATAAAGCATAAACATCATTATCATAGATCTTTAACATACCGGTGACAGCATAGGGTGTATTATCTACCTCTTGTCTCCCTTGAAGAGAGTAGAACTAGTTATGATTTGAAGCACCTATGTGTTGGCCTCCTTGTGTCCCTTGACCTCCATGAGCACCATGTCCTTTAGAAAAACCATCTCTACCCTTTTTTTGAGCATCCGGATAATCGACAAGCTTGTGACATCTTTCCACATCCAAAGCGAGCACCCAAATCTCACATGCATTTACCACTATGGTTCTTCCCACACCTTTGAAATGTTAGTACACCATTATAACCTTGAGATTTAGGTTTTGTCACTTTATCTTAGATCAACCTTCGGTTTGGAATATTGGATGACCCTTTTCCTCGTTGGAAATGGCCACTTCCTACATGCTTAGCACTATGGAACCCACCTTCATAACGAACCTTCTTGAACTCCCCCATCTTTCTCTTTCTAATGTTCTCTCCCTCAAGTTTCTTGGTAGATGTCATGAGCTGAGATATGTCCATCTTTCATATCAAAATAGAGGTGCGACACTCTTCATTGACCAAGTCGGACACTCTCAACATTAACTTGTTCATTCTTGCTCAGGGATCAGCAACCAAGTGAAGAGTGTATTTTGAGAACTTTTGGAATTTGATGGAGTACTCCCTCACACTCATGGAGCCTTGTTTGGGGTTCATAAATTCCATAATATTTGTGTCCGTTCGCTCAATAGGGAATAAGCGGTCAAGAAATGTAGGTTTGAATTCCTCCCCAAGAATAGGTTTATCATCCACCCTCTCCATCTTTCATTTGGTGAACCATATTTGTGCAAGGACTTTGAGTTGGTAGGCTGCTAGTTCCACTTTCTCCTCCAATCTTACCCCCATGATAGTTAGGACCTTGTACACCTCATCAATAAATTCTTGGGGATCTTCCTCCACTTTCGAGACATGGAACTCTGAAGGATTCATCCTCATAAAGTTCCTCACCCTTAAGGCCAAGTGGGAGCATAAGAGCTTGGGCCCCTTGGTTAACTTGGATGGCCATGGCTGATGCCAATAATGTGATAACATTTTGATCTTCGACATGAGTAACCCCTTCTTCTTGGGAGCTTGTGGGGCCAGAGGGGCTTAGTCCTCATTACAAATAGGGACTTCTTGTGGCATTCCTATTGGCGACATTATCTAGAAGCACAAAGAGCAATTGTTGCAAATTGAAAGTCTTAATACATATTCTAATGGACGAAGTAGATTATGAAGAAGTGAGTCATTTCTAAAATGCCTCATATCCTCTTATTCAGAGGTGTGGCACATATCACAACCATGAAAAAGTCTCTTTTCAATGTGTTATATTGGATTTTCGATGAGCATTTCAAAACCAAGTGCCCTGATACCATGCTTGTTGCGACTCAAGCCTAGTTCCTAGATGCAACATGGTGAATGGGGAATGTGAAGGTGCCCTAAACAAGCCTCATAGCATATGTAAGCACATCCTTGGTTAAGAATCATAATTCAATCATCATCAAGTAGCTCTAAGGGGGATTAGGGACTAAAGACGCACTCTATGGGTAAAAAAAGATAAGGAATTATCACCATTCAACCACAACAAGTAAATCTAAGGGAAGGGGATATAGAACGAACTTTATGGGAAGTAGGGACTTTGGAAATTCACCACCTTACTAATACATCACAAGCAACAACATACATGGAATAAAGATTAAGGGAAAGTCTTGATAGATACAAAAGTATCGTATGATTCTTACATAGCATGTCATCCAACAATGAGAGCAAAGACATTTCCTGGGCTCACCCTCAAAAGTAAGTAACAAAAGTAACAATTTATTAACATAATCAAAGAGAGATAAAAATCGGGTATCGCCTTGGAGCTAGAGGACTCGCTAGTAGAAAAGATCTTCAAGAGTCGAACTAGCCACGAAGAGGTGGATAGGGAAGAGTTCCGCTCTCTACATGGTTAAATCATGTAGCGAAAAAGTATGTGTTAGTACTTTTAATGTACTAAGTATGTGAGATGCAATGCGACAAGGAAATCATAAGCCATAATGGACAAGATGCATAATCATAGCAAAGAAAATAAGCTCAATACAAAATGCATGATCAATTCCTTAATTGAAACATGCATGTAAGGAAAAATCCTAATGTTAACATAACATATAAATATGTGGGAGAAGACCTTAACTGACACTAAGACTATGCGAGTTACTACATGGAATTTTGATGTTGCCTCCATACTTAAAAAAGAGTAGCCTATGTTCCAAGGTAGACTAAACCTCACCTTATAGGAACCTACCCATTTTAAAGTGTGCTTGACATGTACCTTATGAGAACTTACCCATTTTGGGGAATACTTGTCATGTACCTTATGGGAACTTACCCATTTCAATGAAGTCTTTGCATGTACCTTACATGAACTTACCTATTTTCTTGAACCATGTAATATGAGCTATATAGATCCATTAGCTAACCATTGGCCTACGATTGCAACATAGTGAAGGTACAATAGAAACTCATCAAGGTCCTCTCGATGCTAAGTCAACATCCAACGAATACATAAAGCATAAGCATAATTAGAACATGCATAAACTTGTAAATCATAATATTATAATAAGAGTAGCTCATTAAAACCATATCCCTTTCAAGTGAGCATTTTCTTCCAAAAGAGGGTGTATCATGACATCATTAAATGGGAGTTGTAATCTTGCATAATTTTCATAGAATTTTCATGGACTCATAAAATACTTGGTGGACCTTAATAATTTCTAATATTCTAGAACTTGCATAACATGTAGTAAACCCTTTTATCAACATAAGATACTTCATCGTATTATCTTAGTTCCAAAAACTTGGTCATTCTATGTGTAGGGACAAAAAATCATGAAATTCAAGAGTAATGTGCATGAATGATGTTAAATATGATCACTTGAAACAATTCAAAACAACCGACCATAATCACTAAGAAACTTCTAGTAAGGGCATGATGAAAATCATCTCATAAATCATAAATCTCATAGTATTTCATTGTATCATAACATACATGGATAAAATGCCATAAAGTATTTTATAATATCAACCTTTGAAAGGATTTTATACGCTTAAAATCAATAATTGACAATTTTGAATGTGAACCATGCATAATATTAATTATAAGAATAGGAAGTACCCATAGTGAAACAAGTCTTGAAATTAAAAGATTGAGTTGAAAAGAGTTTTGGAATCTATGATTGAAGGATCCATCAATGAAGAAACCCACATCCTTAGTGGTATTGAGGAAGGAAGGAGAAACTTGAAGAAGCTTTAAAATTACTATAAAGCTTGGCCTTTAATGGAGAAGTTCTTAAAACACTATAATATAGGAGGAATTCGGAAGAGAAGTCTTGAGAATTTTTTAGAGGAAATTTAGAGTTTTGGTGTGTGAAATAGGACCAAAATAGAAGAAATTTTTGTCAATTCCCATCTATAAGGATGAAGGGATTTGTTCCAATAGCCCTTACTTAAGTCAGGAAATTTTTGAAAAATATTGTTATGTGAGGGAGAAGGAGCACGTCACGGAGTGTTTCCAGCATTTTCATGCGAAGCTCAACTTTCTCTTGATTTGACCCTGGATGAGTTTCAATTAGTTTTTTCCTGAAATGAGCCCTCTCCACAGTTCGAAGTGCTCGCCGATGCTTTTGGAAGATGAAAAACTTGTGAAAAACTATTTTTCATTTCGGTTGACCTAGAAATTAAACGAGACAATTTTCCCACACGATTTTCCCCTAATTAAGAATTCGACCTCGGATGATGCATTACATAATACATCTTTCATAAGATCATCCTAAGATACTTTGGGAGGTTTTACACAAACCCCTACCACGAGTTGTAGTTTCTTTCATAGATTCATCCCATTGTTTCAAGGTTCAAGTTCTAAGACCCAAATTTTCAACCCATCAAATATCTGTCATCCAGGACTAGTATCTGTATATTATAGATAGTTTTATGACTTATACATTGCACCTCGTGATTCACCAAAATTCCCAAAAGTGTTCCAAGTTCAATAACCCTTCTAAAATAGCCCTTCCACGACCTATAATTTCATCTACGTGTTGTAGTTGGGCATCATAGAACCTGGCAGTGTGCTTTCTTGTATTTTTCTTTCTTGCTTCAGATTTTCAACTTACAAGTTATTACAATATCTTCCCCTTAGAAATATTTATCCTCAAATAGGATAAAATCTAGCTTGAGTAGAGTAGAACGAATATCTAACAACCCTGCATGAATGCAGTAACGTAACGTAAATGCCAAATTAATGAAATATTAGTACCTCTACATAAAACATCATTCAAAAATCAGTTTCATAAGAATACATGCATGTGACATGACAAAAAGGAACTGAAATATAGGAATTTGTAGGATTTGAGCATGAATAAATAAATACCTTGGTTCAGAATGGAAGGAAAAAAGTAAGGATAATACTTCATCATATTTGTTTCCATTTCCCATGTAGCACTTTCAACTTCTTGATTCCTCCATAACACCTTCTCAGAAGTTATTTCCTTGTTTCTCAACCTTCTAACGTGCTAGTCTAGAATCTCAACGAGAACCTCATTATAAGTCAAGTTTTCCTTAACGCCCATACTCTCCAATGGAACAATGGAATTAGCCACCCACACAATTCCTCAATAAGGATACATGGAACACCAAATACATCGATGTCAAATCAAAAGGAAAATCCAATTTATAACTTACCTTAACAATATACATTAAAATATAATATGGACCTACATATCAGGGAATAAGCTTCCCTTTCTTAACGAAATCCATTAGACGTTCAAGTAAACACAATCATAAACATCAAAATCAAGTTCCCTTCTATTTATATTTGAATATTACTTTTGATGACTTTGGATAGCCTTCAATATTTCCCAAGTAAACCTTATCTTCTCCATGGACTTAAATGCCAATTCAGATCCTACTAAGGTTACTTCTCCTATTTCAAATGATACAATAATAGACCTACATCTCCTACCATACAAAGCTTTGAAAGGGGTCATTTGGATATTAGCATGATAACTATTGTTATATGAAATTTCAATCAAAGGTAGGTGATCATCCCCATTCCTTTTGAAAATAAGCACACATGTTCTCAACATATCATCTAAGGTTTGAATGGTTCTCTCAGCTTGTCCACCGGTCTGAGGGTAAAAAGCGATACTCAATTTAGCCTTCGTACTAAGACTCCTTTAAAAGGACTTCTAAAAAATGTGAAATTAATAGATTACCATGATTCAAAATTGTAAGGCCCCATATGCTGAAAGGTAAAAAGGTGCAAAAGAAGAGAAATCTAGAAATTTTTCTAAGTGTAAGTGGGTTTACGAATGGGTATACGACCCGTAAAATGGTATATGGGTTGTACTTGAGTTTCATGGATTCGAGGGTGCAATTACTAAAGTTTGGATGGCCACTAATGCACGAAGGGAACTACGAGCCGTAAGTGGTTCCACGAGTCGTAACTTGTGATCATGGAATCGTGGTCAGACTTGGTGGAAATAATGGTTTTTTGATATTTGAAGAATGAATTAACAGAACTGCTTGTGGTTTGTTTTATTGGTCATAATTGGTTTCATGGTCAGAGTTTTAGAGGAGATTCCTGAGAGTCCAAAAATTAATAGGACGAGACCCCTTTCCACGACCCATGGACTAGACTATGACCCATAATTGGGGTCTCATGGTCTTGTCCGGCAAATTTTTAGAAGGGGCAACTTTCTCATTTCCTAATATTCTATGCCTATGCTATATCACTTAAGCCTCCAAATAAGTCCTTTTCAACCTTATACAACCCTAAACAACCCCATTCTCATCCATTCAAAAATACCATAAGTCTCAAACTCCTATCTAATACTATCAAACTTCCTCAAGACTCTCAAGTGAAAGTACAAGCTAGGGTTTCAACTTTCTAAATCCTCCAACAAGATTTTCATCTCCAATCACCCCAGGGTATGTGGATTTTCATTTATAGAGACCTTTCCTTCATAAAGCTCAATCATTCCACTTCTTCATTTATTTCTCAAGTCATAGTAACATATCATAATTTCATGAACTAGAATGACCTGGTTGGTCATTTTTGCCTTTATCTATAGAAATTACTATTTTACCCTTTTATAAGTTGTTCTGGGCCTACTTTAAACTATTTAAATGGTTAGAACTGAAATCCTAAGTTTTAAAAGTTGAAAATATGAGTTTTGATCATTTTGAAAGCTTAAGTTGTTGAAAAAGCGAGTTTTATCTCATTCTATGTTTCGGAGGTTGGATTGGAGATCCATCAATTCCATTAGCTCTAGAACATCAAAACTAAACTATAGAAAGTTGCAAAATTGAATTTAGCGTGAAGATGGGGTTTTTTAGGCCCAAAGTAGTTATTTTAGTCATTTTTGGAACCAAAACTTTGGTCAACATTCGGAGTTCATGAGAAGCTTGGATCAGAATTCTTATAGTTTCAATAATTTTGGATGGCGAAACTAATGCTAAAAATAGTCTCATCATAATTACTTGAGTTTTCGAGGGTAGTTTTGGTATTTTGAGTTTTAAACTAGTTTTATTGTCTTACATTGATAAATGTGTCGTAGAGACCCCTGAATCAAATTTTAATCATTCTATTGAGTACATATTGATATTTTTGTATGGATATATAATTTTTGTGAAATTCTGAGTCTGAATAAGTTCCGAGAGTTCGTTTTGAGTTTTGAAAATTATTGGTGTGGGGGTATCTGGTCCAGCCTATTTTTGTTCTCCGCCTTTGCGGACAAACCTTCACCTTTGTGGAGGTATGTGAATTTTTGTTCTCCACGATCATGGACAAGTATCTTCCTTCGCAGAGTACACTTTGATAAATCAGTCTTAAAGACATAAAACCCTTTTTTCACTCATTTTTCAATATTTCAAGCTTTGAGAGTCTATCTCTTAAGGGAGTTTTTGGAAAATAACTTTTGCAAGTGTTTTTAACATCATTTTGATTAACTTTCATGGTTGTTATCCTCATTTTAACTTGAATTTCATGATTTTGAATGTCCAAGATTGGAAATTTTTGGTCGATGATCTTGAAACTTTAAGTGATGATTTCTCCATTGATTTGAAATCAAATTTAGTGGGATTTTCACCTATGAACTCCCTTTTTTGTTTATAATCCAATTTTGAAGTCAATTTCTAGATTTGAGACTATCAAATTTTAGCCCTAATTTTGACCATTTTACCCCTATGCATAAAATATGCCAATATGGGTATCAAAATGTCCCTCTTGATGAGTAGTCACTATTGTTGATAGTGGTGGGTCAATTTGAGGATTATTTGGAGGACAGATTAGATCAACTTCTCCAGAGCCTGGTTGTAAGTCATAGAGGCCTACAAACTTTCCATCATCTCCAACCTCTGATTCTATGCCCTTAGTTCAGGAGCTACTTCTTCATATATTGGCTAGGATTGAGAGAGTTTCTTTGACCATCATTGTTCCTGATGCACCAACTCCTACAATGTTGAGTTACCCTTCTATAACTTCATTGGATCTAGCATATGTCCCTTCCCAGAGTGTGTTAGACTACGACCGCATGTGTGAGAGTATTGAACATTACAGACAGGGTGAAAGAAAGAGATTGCATTGACATGGACAGTTTAGTAGACCCTCGCCCCGAGGAAGAGAGATTCATGGATAGCCATCTTAGTGGCAGGAGCGCAAGATTTGTCATATTTATGGTTAGGTGGGGCACTTGGCCAGACATAGTCCATATCATGCACTTCTCACTCACTTATCTCAGGGGTGAGACCCAAGGCTTGTTATGCTTATGATGGAGTTGGGCACTTTGTCAACTATTATTCACATCGAATGTTTCCTACTCAGGCTTCAAGACCTCAGGTAGCAACTAGAGACACCTCATAGGGCATGAGCGGTGGTACTAGAGAAAGTTGTGGTGCAGGGAGAGATGGAGTGCGTAGAGACCTACAGGCTGGTGGCGGTGGTAAAGTTTTCTATGCGATTCCAAATAGAGCCGAGGCAGAGGATTCTAATGCAGTTATCGTAGGTGTGGTTACAGTATGCCACCGTTAAGCTTCAGTTTCATTTGATCCAAGATCTACTTATTTATATTTGTCATCCCATTTTTCTTATAATATTGATATTATGTGTGAGCCGCTTACCGAGCCTATTTGGGTTTCTATCCCGGTAAGTAAAACTTTCATGGTGAATTGGATATATCGGGGTTGTGTTGTGACTTTTATGGGGAGTGATATTGTTGCTGATATGATATTGTAGGATAAGGTTGATTTCAATGTGATATCGGGCATGGATTGGTTGTCATCTTATCGTGTTATTCTTTAATATTACGCAAAGATTGTGACCTTATCTTACCCCAACTTGCCTCAGTTTGTATAGACTAGAGTATCTAGCTCTTACCCTAAGGGTGTTATTCCTTATATGTGTGTGAGCTAGTTGATGGAGAAGAAGGAGAGAACTATGTATATGTGCATTGATTATCGTTAGGATTTGAGGGCGGTACTCCAGAGATTGAGAGAAGAGAAGTGGTATGCTAAGTTCCTTAAGTGCGAGTTTTGGCTTGATTTTGTTGCATTTCTTAGTCATGTTGTGTGATAAAAAGGTATTATAATCGATTCAGCCAAGGTAGCATCTATCCGTGAGTGGGCTAGGACTACTTTTGTGACTGAGATTCGGCGTTTTGTTTCGCTTAGCAAAATATTATCATTTTTTTGTTCAAGGTTTCTCATCTATAGCAGCCCCATTGACCAGATTGACTCAAAGGATGTAGCATTCCAGTTGTCAGATGATTGTGAGTTGAGCTTCCAAAAGCTCAAAGATTTGTTGACTTCAAAACATATTCTTGCTTTACACGAAGAGGGAGTTCTATTTTTGGTATAGTGTGATGCTTCAGGTGTGGTTTGGGTGGTGTATTGATGTAAAAGGGGAAAGTGATAGCATATGCTTCTAGACAGCAGAAGGTGCATGAGAAGAACTACCCTACACATGACTTGGAGTTGGCTGCAGTTGTGTTTGTGTTGGAATTGTGGCGACATTATCTTTATGGGGTGCATGGTGAGATCTTTACCATTCATCAGTCTCAAATACATCTTTACTCAGCCTAATCTGAACATGAGATAGCACAGGTGGTTGGAGTTGCTTAAGGACTATGATATCTTTATTCTCTATTACCCTGGGAAGGCCAATGTGGTGGCAGATGCTTTGAGCCAAAAGGGTACTAGTATGGGGAGTTTAGTATTCTTGAGTTCTGAGGAGAGGGCCTTAGCTCTCGAGGTTCAGTCACTTGCTAGGCAGATGGTCCGCTTAGACATTTCTCCTTTTCAGAGTATTTTGGCATTTGTTGAGGCTAGATCTTTACTTGATCAGATATGTGCTCACTAGTTCGAGGACCCCAAATTATGCATGATCTGTGATAAAGTGTTGAGAGTTGAATCCAAGGTGGCTATTATTGAAGCCGATGGTGTATAGAGGGTTAATGGTAGAGTTTATGTTCCCAAAGATGGGAATCGGGTAAGATTGATGTTAGAGGAGGCCCATTGTGCTAGATAGTCCATCCATCTGGGTGTGGCTAAGATTTATCATAATCTTAAATAGCATTATTGGTGGTTTGGCATGGGGAGAGACATAGCTGAGTGTGTGGCCAAGTGTTTGAATTGCCAACAGGTGATGTGTGAGCATCAAAAGCCCAGTGGATCAATGCAAAGGATGCCTATTCCCGAGTGGAAACGGGAGAGAGTGACAATGGATTTTTTCACAGGTTTTCCCATGGCCTTAGGAAAGTTTGGTTAAGTTTAGGTGGTAGTTTATCAATTGACCAAGTTGGCACACTTTATAGCGGTAAAAACTAGCTATAGTGCGGAGTAGTTGGCTAGATTGTATGTCCGAGAGATTGTTAGATTGCATGATGGTCTAGTATCTAAAGTATCAGATAGAGGGTGTATGTTGTAACACCCCACATCTTAGGTGTACTAGACCTATGCATACGGAACATGATATGATTCGGTAGGAGGAGCACCAACTTTGAAAGTGCCTAACTTTTGGACTGGAGGGAGATAATTGCATCTAATGCTTAAGATGAGTAAGTATATATAAGTTTTAAGGAGAGCGCGACCTTAAACAAAGTGAAAGGAAGTGAGGTTCTTGTAAAACATAGGAAGCTAACAGGTGATTCGCCTACGTGCTTAGCTTAAATAGGCTAGGTAGACGGAGACGAGGCCCAACACCGAATTTGTTCAAGTTCGATAAAGAATAAACCCTGCGTTAAGAGTGTAATTTGGGCCCATGGTTTAGCTTCATAAAGGGAAAATATTTGCAGCAAGATGAATAGGAAAAGGGCCAAATTACATTTACAACCCACTTCACAAATAGGGCCCAAACTAAGTGAAAGTAAAAGGAAAATATTGGCTACAAAGTCCATCAAATTGAAGCCCAGTAAGGCCCAAGTGAAAGGGCCAAGTTGCTGCATCACCACCTTAACAAAATAAGGATTCAAATGTGAAAGAAGGTAGGCCAAAAGTGGCCCTTTAAAAGGGATTAGAAACGAGAAACTTTAAGTCATTTTAACATAGCCAAAAATCATATTGTTTCAAAGTTTCTCCTTGATCTCTCTTTCCATCACAAAGCTGCCACAACAAGACTTTAGGGTTCTTGGAGAAGCCCTAATCTTTGTAGGTTAAGGTAAGTAAGAATACTTATGTATTTAGTGCACTTTGTCCATGAAAAACATGAAGAGTATGCTGGTTATGGTTGTGCAGGAATTTTGGACAGCATGTGTTCCAAATATTGTCGTACACTTTTCTTGTTTATTAAGAAGCTTTTCTCTTGTTGGTTATCCTTATTATGAAGTAATATTTATGTTTTTAATAAGGTTTGGCTCTGTAGTGATGTAAGAAGGCTGTTGCACCATTTTTATCTTCCGCCAAAATGAGTTCTTGTATGATATTTTAATTGTGCACCTAGTAGGAACTTGTGGACGGATAATTGGAGATTGTTGTCTCACGTTTTTTGTCAACTTTGGGCCTGTTTCTGGAATGTTCTAAGACTGTTTTTATATGTAAATATGTTGAGGATGGTTTGGTTGAGGTTTAAATAGATTTGGAATGGTTGATGTCGAAATGTAGCGAGAGGACGTAATGTTACATTGCCTACTTGCGTGTTGCGTAAAGTTATTGTATGTTGTACTTTATGAGCTGTTGTAAGCCTGTTTAAAACAAGCTACATGTAACATGTACATGATAATGTGCGCTAAATGAAAGTATGTTTAGAGGTTGAAAGGTTGAAAGAATACTTGTGGATTGATAGTTAAAAACTTGCTGCCCGAGTGTTATTTTATGGGATTGGACTGCCAAGACGTGGTTATTAGCTGCTAATACTAGTTTTATCAGCTACTATATTGTAGATAAGTATTTTGGAGGAAAAGGATACTACTTCGAGGTAATAACGACGTAGTAGAACGAGGTATGTAAGGCTACTTGATTTCCTATTATTTGGCATGAAATCTAGGTTCTTCCTTGGCACATAAAGGCATTTACCAACTCCGACATAACTAATAACTGTGTTTCCGCTCTTTACCATGTTCATATGTTCCAATACATAGCCATTGTCAAATTTTCATACATACTTGGATACCAAAGATATAGGTGTTTCTTTTTACCATGTAAAGTCCATGTGTTGTTTAATCTCCTATGCATTTCCTTAGTTGTGTAACTCTCATTTCATTGATGTGTTGTCTTGCGTGATCCTTTTTATGTCGCATGTTATGTCTACAGTCCTACAACTCTAAATGTTATGACCACCAAAAGAACCATCTCAAAAGTAAATAAAAGATAAATTAAAGTTGCTAATTAATGGGTGGTATCCCAAGGGTGGAAGAATCACCTAGCATGGATCGATCCCATATTACAGGGGGTATCCCAGGGGTGAAAGGAAAGCCTAGCATGGGTCGATTTCAATGTTGACTTACCACTGATCATTTGGTCATTTATATGATATACTGCACACAGATTATAAAGTAATAAAAAGGACATAAAGTACATGATTTCACAGTATGACTAAAGGTGGTCTTTTTAACCTTACACACCAGTGTGTGATTTCATTTGAGTTCTTATTTCATATATACAGTACTTCCTTCCTTACATATTCAGTACATTATTTCGTACGGACGTCCCTTATGAGGAACCTGCATTGTATGCTGCAGGTACAAGAGCTACTTGATCTCCCCAGTAGGAGTATAGGACATCTAACTGATGTTATTGAGCTCCAGGTTGCTTCGGGGCTTCGTGTGTCTAGAGCTTATATTTTTGTACTGTATTGTTGGTCATGAGGTGGGGCCTATCCCGATCCATATAGATATTATTTCCTATCTAGAGGTTGTGTAGACTATATAAAGTTAAGTATGGTCATGTATCGTACTTTATACATCGTGGCTCCAACGGCCTAGTCGTATGCATTTCCTTTTGGCTTGTTATTACTGTCTACTTCCTTGAAAGCATGTTGAATATGGAAACCCCTTTATAATGTTCATACAAAGTGTATGGTTATATGTTGGTTCTCCCGAGCCTTGTCGGCAACGGGTGCTAGTCCGCCCTTAGTGGGACTTAGGGCGTGACAAAAGTGGTATCAGAGCGGGTCATCCTAGGGAGTCTACAAAGTGTGTCTATGTAGAGTCTTGTATATAGATGTGTTGTGCACCACATTTATAAGCAAGAGGCTACGTGGCATTTAGGAATTGTCACTTTCTTTTCATTCTTTAAATCGTGCCATAGAGCTAAGTGTTCTAGGTTGATTGTTTCTAATCTCTAAATCATTTTGTGCAGCAAGTATGCAAGAAACAAGGAAAAGTAAGGCAAAGGGAAATAAGTAGAAGTGGTAGTTGGTGTACCCAGGCGGGTGAGACAACGAAAAAAGGCCCAAGATGAGTCTCTATCCTAAACATCTCCAACTCCTCTAGCTCCTGATGAACTAGGAAGTAGTGAAACTCCGCTAGAACCAACTATTGAGAAATGCGATCCAACTATTGACTCGTATAGTCGCTAGCCAAGGTCACAGGCAAGAAGGTCCAGTTATGGGTGGAGGTGGTGCATATAGGGCGGCTAGCACGAGGATATGTGACTTCCTTAATTTGGAGCCTCCATCTTTTATCGGGTCAGATCCTAATGAAGATCCACAAGACTTCAGCAATCAGATCCAACACACTTTGTATGTTATGCACGTATGCGGTACAGAAGCTGTGGAGTCGGCAACATATTGATTGAAGGGCGTGGCTATATCATAAATGAAGCTTGGAAGCAATCTAAGGGTATAGATGCACCTACAACTACCTGGAAGGAGTACAAAAAGGCATGTCTTGACCATTACTTGCAATTATAGATCCGAGAGGCCTGTGCAGATCAGTTTCTGAAGCTTTACCAAGGGAATATGAGCGTGAGGGAGTATAGCCTTCAATTTAATTCCCTGGCCAGGTATGCTCCTAATATAGTTGCTACTATGGCAGATAGAGTTCATCGATATGTGGAAAGGTTGGATTTGTATCTGGTCAAAGATTGTAGCATTGTTTCTTTGAATAAAGACATGGATATAGCGAGGATGCAAGTATTTGCACAAAAACTAGAGGATCAGAGGCAAAGAAGAAGGCCAAAAGAGTTAGAAAGGGAGCAGTCCAAGAGGGCTAGATCTACGGGGCAGTTTATACCATCCCAAGGTGAGTTTAGGCCTCGGTTTTCTAACAAACCACCTAGGCCATCATACGCCTACTCTACAGTTAGTGCTCCACCACAACTTCAAGGGTCTAAAAAGGTAATCAGTTTAATCAAAGAAGTGAGGGTCCAGGTGCATGGACAACAGGATATTCGGCAAGCCAGCGAATTTCTCCTAGGCCCCCTTGCAAATAATGTGGGAGGAGTCATTTAGGTAAATGTCATGTTTGGATAGATGCTTGTTATTAGTGTGGTGTACCAGGGCATATGATGAGAGATTGCTCGAGAAGACGTGTGGGTGATATAGCACAACCTACTGGGTTAGTTGTTGCATCATAATCATCTGTTCCTCCATTCGGAAGAGATTAGCAAGCACCTGCAGGTCATGGTAGAGCTGGTAGAGGGGCAACTAGCTCTAGTGAAGCCTAGAATCACACTTATGCTTTGGGGAGTCGGCAAAATTTAGAAGTTTTAGCTGATGTGGTCATAGTTACATTGTTCATCTTTTCACATGATGTGTATGCATTAATTGACCCTGGTTCTACACTATCATATATCACTCCACTAGTTGATGGGAAGCTTAAAAGAACACCAAATTATTAAACAAGCCATTTGAAGTGTCTACACCAACCGGTGAATCTATTATAGCTGGAAAGGTGTATTATAACTGTGTAGTAACTATTTATGACCGTGATACATTGGTTGACCTTGTTGAGCTGGAAATTGTGGAATTTGATGTTATAATAGGTATGGATTGGTTAGCTTCTTGCTATGCCACTGTGGATTGCCGAACTAAGAGGATGTATTTCCACTTTCCAAATAAGGAAGTCCTTGAATGGGAAGGCAATGTTGGGGCAATAAACGGTAAGTTTGTTTCCTATTTTAAGGCAAAGAATTTGATGTCAAGGGATATATATGTCATCTAGTTAGAGTGAGGGATATGGAGGCAGAATTACCAACTCTTCAATCTGTTCCAATAGTGAATGAATTTGTTGATGTGTTTCCTGAAGAGCTTCTGGGTTTACCTCTAGAACAAGAAGTATTGACTTACTTCCAGGCACTTAACTATTTCTATCCCTCCATGTAGAATGGCCCCAACAAAATTACGTGAACTAAAGGAGCAATTAAAAGACTTGCTAGAAAAGGGTTTTATAAGACTTAGTATGTCCCCTCGGGGTCCACCAGAGTTATTTGTACGTAAAAAGGATGGCACTTTTTGAGAATGTGTATTGACTACCGGTAGTTGAATAGGTGAAAATTAAGAACAAATACCCCCTCCCAAGGATTAATGGTTTATTTGATCAGTTACGGGGTGCCAAATGCTTTTCGAAAATTGATTTGAGATTACGATATCACCAAGTGAGGGTAAAGGAGAAAGATATACCCAAGACAGCTTTTAGGACACGCTATGGTCACTATAAATTTCGTGTTATGTCATTTGGGCTAACAAATGCACCAGCAGTTATTATGAATTTAATGAATAGGATATTCAAGCCATTCTTGGATGTATTTGTGATAGTATTTATAGATGATATTTTGGTATATTCAAGATTACAAGAGGATCATGTAAATCACTTATTACAGGCATTACAAGTTCTTTGTGATCGACAATTGTACACCAAGTTTTTCAAATGTGAACTTTAGTTAAAATTAATGGCATTCTTGGGTCATATTGTATCTGATGAAGGAATAAGGGTTGATTCACAAAAGATAGAGGCAGTGAAAGATTGGCCAAGGCCAACAACACCCACAGAAGTTTGAAGCTTTCTAGGGTTGGCAAGTTATTACAGAAGGTTTGTTGAGGGTTTTTCTTCTATTTTTGCACCTCTAACAAAGTTGACATATAAGGCGACCAAGTTTCAATGGAATGATGCAAGTGAAAGGAGCTTCCAAGAGTTGAAAAGTAGGCTAACTTCTGCATCTGTGCTAGTGCTTCCACAAGGCACAAAGGGGTATGTGGTGTATTGTTATGCTTTAGGGGTTAGTTTAGGGTGTGTACTAATGCAACATGGTAGGGTAATTGCTTATGCCTCGAGACAACTGCGACTGCATGAGAGAAACTACCCAACCCATGACCTTGAGCTAGAAGTTGTTGTGTTTGTCTTGAAATTATGGTGCCACTATTTGTATATAGTTCATGTTGACATATATACTGATCATAAGATCCTACAATACTTCTTTAAGAAGAAAGACCTAAATTTAAGACAACAGAGGTGGCTGGAGCTAATAAAGGATTACGACGTTTATAAACTATACCATCTAGGGAAAGCAAATTTGGTAGCCGATGCTCTGAGTCGTAATTGGTGATCAGACCATGGTAAGTCAAGAGTCGCTAAGGATCTACGTCAACTAGCCAATTTGGGAGTTCGCCTCCTTGAAACTCCAAAGGAAGGGGTTGTTGTGCATAATGTTACACAGTCTTCATTGTTAATAAAGGTAAGAGAAAAGCAGTTTAAGGATCCTATTCTACGACAACGTAAAGAGAAGGTGAGTCAAGATACCATGAAGGGCTTTGAACTTACACAAAATGGAGTACTTTATTGCCAAAATAGATTATGTGTTCCTAATATTAATGGACTAAGAAGGAGGATAATGGAAGAAGCCCATCATTCAAGATATTCCATCCATCCAGGATCAACTAAGATGTATCATGACCTAAAGGGAATGTTTTGGTGGGGAGGCATGAAAATGGACCTTGCAGAATTTGTGGCTCGATGTCTAAATTGCCAACAAGTAAAAGCAGAGCACCAAAAGTCGAGAGGTTATATGCAATGTATAGAGCTTCCAACGTGGAAGTGGGATTTGATTAATATAGATTTTGTTACTAGGTTGCCTCGCGCATTTCAAAAGTTTGACTCCATATGGGTAGTAGTTGATAGACTCACAAAGTTAGCACACTTCTTGCTAGTTAAGAGTGACTATACAGCTGAAGAGTATGCAAAGTTATACCTCAAAGAGATAGTTAGGCTACATGGGGTCCCAATCTCCATTATATATGATCGGGGAGCTCAATTCAAGGCAAATTTTTGGAAGTCCTTCAAAAGGAGCTTAGGGACACAAGTGAATTTAAGTATAACTTTCCACCCTCAAAATAGATGGTCAAGCAGCCAAAACACTTGAAGATTGTTGTGGGCTTGTGCATTGGACTTCAAAGGTAGTTGGGTGGACCATTTGCCATTTATTGAATTTGCCTATAATAATAGCTACCATTCAAGCATCAAGATGACACCTTATGAAGCTTTTTATGGAAGGAAATGTAGGTTGCCAATCGGATAGTTTGAAGTGGGTGAAGCGACCTTGCTTGTCTAGATCTAGTCCAACAAGCCATGGAAAAAGTCAAGGTAATACGACAACGGCTAGAAATAGCCTAAAGTCGTCACAAATCATATGCGGATGCTAGAAGGAGAGGTTTGGAATTCTCAGTAGCAGATTGGGTATTCTTAAAGGTGTCCCCAATGAAAGGTGTTATGAGATCTGGTAAGAAAGTAAAACTAAGCCCATGTTACATAGGGCCATATAAGATTATTAAAAGGTTTGGATAGATTGCACATGAATTAGAGCTACCCCAGGAGCTCTCAATGGTTCATCTAGTTTTTCATGTCTCAATGCTCCGAAAATGCATAGGTGACCCATCTCGATCACTCCTATTAAAGATATGCAGGTTACGGAAGATCTCGCCTATGAAGAGGTACTTATTTCTAACCTAGATCATCAAGTTAGAAAGCTAAAGAATAAGGAAATACCTTCAGTAAAGGTACTTTTGAGGAACCAGCAAGTAGAAGAGATAACGTGGGAGGCTGAGGAAGCAATGAGATCTAAATACCCTTATTTATTTGAAGCTAAAGAGGAAGCCCAAGATGCAGAGTTGGGGGATTAGTAGGTACGTGAATTTGAATTCTTATAGTGTTATCAAAACTTTCTTTAAATGAAGGTTTAAACTTGTTTAACCTATCCAATTATGTTTACATTCGGGGATGAATATTTCTAAGGGGGGGAGGATGTAACACCCCACATCTTAGGTGTACTAGTTCTATGCATACGGAACATGATATGATTTGGTAGGAGGAGCACCAACTTTAAAAGTGCCTAACTTTTGGACTAGAGGGCGATCATTGCATCTAATGCTTAAGACGAGTGATTGTATATAAGTTTTAAGCCAAATTGAGGAGTGCACGTCCTTAAACAAAGTGAAAGGAATTGAGGTGCTTGTAAGACTTAGGAAGCTAATAGGTGAGTCACCTACGTTCTTAGCTTAAATAGCCTAGGTAGACGGAGACGAGGCCCAACATCAAATTTGTTCAAGTCCGATAAAGAATAAACCACGAATTAAGGGTACAATTTGGGCCCATGGTTTAGCATCATAAAGGGACAATATTTTCAGCCCAAGATGAATAGGAAAAGGGCCAAATTACATTCACAACTCACTTCACAAATAGGGCCCAAACTAAGTGAAAGTAGAAGGAAAGAGTTGGCTTCAAAGTCCATCAAATTGAAGCCCAATAAGGCCCAATTAAAAGGGCCAAGTTGCTGCATCACCACCCTAATAAAATAAGGCTTCCAATGAAAAAGAAAGACGTCCAAAAATGTCAAAAGACGTCCAAAAATGTCCCTTTAAAAGGGGTTAAAAACCAGTAACTTAAAGTTATTTTAACATAGCCAAAAATCAGATCTTTTCAAAGTTTCTCCTTGCTCTCTCTTTCCATTACAAAGAAGCCACAACAAGACTTTAGGGTTCTTGGAGAAGACCTACTCCTTGGAGGTTAAGGTAAGTGAGAATACCTATGTATTTAGTACAATTGCTCCATGAAAAACATGAAGAGTATGTTGGTTATACTTGTGCAGGAATTTTTGACAGCATGTGTTCCAAAGATTGTTGTACACTTTTCTTGTTTATTAAGAGGCTTTTTTCTTGGTTGTTAGCTGTATTATGAAGTAATATTTATGTTTTCAACAAGGTTTGGTTCTGTAGTGGTGTAAAAAGGCTGTTGCACTATTTTTATGTTCCGCAAATATGAGATCTTGTATGATATCTTAATTGTGCTCCTAGTAGGAACTTGTGGGAGGATAGTTGGAGATTGTTTTCTCACGTTTTCATCTACTTTGGGACTATTTTTGGAATGTTTTAAGACTGTTTTTATATGTAAATATGTTGAGGAGAGTTTGGTTGACGTTGAAATAGATTTGGAATGGTTGGCGTTGAAATGTAGCAAGAGGACGTAATGTTACGTTGCCTACTTGCGTGTTGTGTAGAGTTATTGTATGTTGTAATTTATGAGTTGTTGTAAGCCTGTTATGTGACTAAACCAATCTGGATGTAGCATGTACATGATAATGTGTGCTAAATGAAAATATGATTAAAGGTGGAAAGGTTGAAAGAATACTTGTAGATTGATAGTTAAAAGCTTGCTGCTAGAGTTTTTTTTAATGGGATTGAACTTCCAAGACATGTTTATTAGATGCTAATACTAGTTTTATCAGCTACTATATTGTAGATAAGTATTTGAAAGAAAAGGATACTACTTTGAGGTAATAACGACGTAGTACAACGAGGTATGTAAGGCTACTTGATTTCCTATTATTTGGCATGAAATCTAGGTTCTTCCTTGGCACATAAAGGCACTTATCAACTCCGACATAACTAATAATTGTGTCTCAACTCTTTACCATGTTCATAGGTTTCCATACATAGCCATTGTCAAGACTGCATACTTACTTGGTTACCAATTATACATGAGTTCCTTTTTACTAAGTAAAGTCCATGTGTTGTTTAATATCCTACACATTTCATTAGTTATGTAACTCTCACTTCATTGTGGTACTATCTTGCGTGATCGTTTATATGTCACATGTTATGTCTACAGACCTACGGCTCTAAATGTTATGACTGCAAAAAGAACCATCTCAAAAGTAAATAAAAGATAAATCAAAGTTGTTTATTAATGGGTGGTATCCCAGGGGTGGAAGAATCACCTAGCAATGGTTGATTCCATATTACGGGGGGTATCCCAAGGTTGAAAGGAAAGCCTAGCATAGGTCTATTCCGATATTGATTTATCACTAATCAGCTGGTCATTTATATGATATACAGCGCACAGATTATACAGTAATAAAAAGGACATAAAGTATATGATTCCACAGTATCACTAAAGGTGATCTTTTTATCCTTACACACCAATGTGTGATTTCATTGGAGTTTTTATTTCATATACAGTACTTCCTACCTTACATATTCGGTACATTATCTCGTACTGACGTCCCTTACAGCGGACCTGTATTTCATGCTATAGGTACAGAAGCTATTAGATCTCCACAGTAGGAGTACTGGACATCTAACTATTGTTGCTAAGCTCCAGGCCACTTCGGGGCTTTGTGTGTCTAGAGCTTATATTTTTTTATTGTATAGTTGGTCATGAGGGGGTCCTGTCCCAATCCATATAGATATTGTTCCTTATCTAGAGGCTTTGTAGACTATACAACGTAAAGTGTGGTCATGTATCATACTTTAGACATCGTGGCTCCAACGTCCTAATCGTATGCATTTCCTTTTGGCTTGTTATTGTTGTCTACTTCCTTGAAAGCATGTTGAATGTGGAAACCCCTTTTATAATGTTCATAGAAATTGTATGGCTATATGTTGCTTCTCCCGAACCTTGTCAGCAATGGGTACCTATCTGCCTTAATGAGACTTAGGGCATGACATGTGTTTATTTCTCACTTTTGGTGGGCTCTACAGCATGGTTTTGGTACTTGAGTGGATTTGAGTTCACATTTTCACCCTTAGACTTATTGTCAGTTAGAGCACACCGTTCAGGTGTTAGAAGACATGCTTAGGCTTGTGTTATTAATTTTGGGGCACGGTGGGACCAGCATTAATCATTGGCATAGTTTGCATATAATAATAGTGTCATTCCAGCATCCAAATTGCAGTGTTTGAGGCCTTGTGTGGCTGGAGGTATAGATCACCCATTGGATGGTTTTATATTGGTTCAGCTGAGGTGTTGGGTGTTAATTTGCTTCAAAATGCCATGGACCAGGTTCGGCTGATTCAGAGTAGACTTTTGATAGCCCTAGAGATGCCAGAAGAGTTATACTAATAGGAGGGTTAGGCCTCTTGAGTTCTCTGTTGGTGATAGTGTTTGGCTGAAGGTTTCACCCATGAAGGGTATGATGTGATTTGGAAAAGGGGCAAGCGTAGTCTCAGATTCATTGGCGCTTTTGAGATTTTGAAGAGAGTTGGTGAGGTAGCCTATGAGTTAGCTTTATCATCGAGACTATCTATTGTTCATCCTTTTTTTGCATGTTTCTATGCTCTGCCGGTATATTCTAGATGAGATCGATGTGATTTCTTATGACTCTATTGAGCTGGGTCCGGATTTGTCCATTGATGAGGAACCTATAGCTATATTAGATAGGTAGGTCTAGTGATTGAGATCCAATGATATACCTTCTGTGAAGGTTTAATGGCGGCACCATTCTATTGATGAGGCCACTTAGGAGTTGGAGTCTAACATGCGGGCTAGATATCCCAGCCTTTTTTAGGCTTCAAGTACTCCTTTTTTTCTTATGTTCAAGGATGAACATTCTTTTTAGTGGTGAATGATGTAATGACCTGATTGGTTATTTTTAGCTTTATTTGTGAAAATTACTATTCTACCCTTTCATAAGTTGATTTGGGCCTACTTTGAACTATTTGAATTGTTAGAATTGAAATCCTGAGTTTTAAAAGTTGAAAATATGAGTTTTGGTCTTTTTGAAAGCTTAAGTTGTTGAAAATGTGAGTTTCTATCTCATTTTGAGTTTTGAATGTTAGATAGAGGATCCGTTGATTCCATTAGCTCCAGAGCGTCAAAATTGTACTACAAGAAGTTATAGAACTTAATTTGGAGTTAAAATGGCGTTTTTAGGCCCTAAGCTGTGATTATAGTCATTTTCTGAACCAAAAGTTTGACTTTGGTTAACATTTGGAGTTTGGAAGCTTAGATTGGAATTTCAACAATTCTAATAATTTCGGATGGTGAAACTTACGCTAAAAATAGTGTCGTCATAATTTCTGGAGTTTACGAGAGCGGTTTTGGTATTTTGAGTTTTAAACTAGTTTTATTGGCTTGCATTGATAAATGTGTTATAGAGACCTCAAAATTGATTTTCGATGATTCTATTGAGTATGGATCGCTGTTTCTAGTATGAACACATTTAAAGTTTGTAAAATTATGAGTCTGGATGAGTTCCGAGGGGTTTGTTTTGAGTTTTCTAATATGAATACATTTAAAGTTTGTGAAATTATGAGTCTGGATGAGTTCCGAGGGGTCTGTTTTGAGTTTTGGCAATTACTTGTGTGGGGGTATCTGGTGCAGCGCATTTTTGTTCTCTGCCTTCGCAGAGGTATGTGACATTTTGTTCTCTATGATCGCGAATAATTATCCACCTTTACGGTTTACATTTTTCCTGAATCAGTTTTATAGACATAAAACCCCCATTTTCACTCCATTTGCAAATTCAGTGTGGCGAGGGATGAAGCAGACAGTGAGGTGAGACTTGCCGCTCACCCTATTCCCAAGAAGGAAAGTTTTAAGTATTTGGGGTCTATCAACCAGAGTAGTGGGGATATCAACGATGATGTCACACACCGCATTGGGGCGGCATGGACAAAGTGGAGGTTGGCCTCTGGAGTATTGTGTCATAAGAAGATACCACCTAAACTCAAAAGTAAGTTCTACATAATGGTGGTTAGACCTTCTTTGTTATATGGGGTGGAGTGTTGGCCAATAAACAATACACATGTTCAGAAGATGCAGGTCGCCGAAATGAGGATGTTAAGATAGATGTGTGGTCACACCAGGAGTGATAAGATTAGGAACGAGGTCATTTGGGAGAGGCTGGAGGTGGCACCTATAGCAGACAAGATGAGGAAAGCGAGACTGCGATGGTTCGGACATGTGCAGAGAAGGAGTACCGATGCCCCTGTTAGGAGGTGTGAGAGGCTAGATTTGGGAGTTACTCGGAGGGGTAGAGGTAGACCAAAGAAATACTGGGGGGAGGTGATTAGGCAAGATCTGGTGAAACTTGATCTCACCGAGGACATGACCTTAGATAGGAGAGAGTGGAGATTGCGAATTAGAGTAGCGAGCTAAGTTAGATAGGAAGGTTGTTTTTTAATTGTATGCCTTTTTTTTATGTTATATACCTGCCTTTTGGATATTAATTGCCTTGTATTTTCTTCCTGTGCACTTTCCTTTCTTTCATGTTTATCATATCTAGCTTATTCTGCTCATGGGTTTTTGTGACGAGGGTTTTAAGGAAACAGCCTCCCTACTGCTATGAGGTAGTGGTAAGGTCTGCGTACATTCTACCCTCCCCAGACCCCACTTGTGGGATTCTACTGGGTTGTTGTTGTTGTTGTTTCAATATTTCAAGCTTCGAGAGGCGATCTTTGAAGAGAGGTTTTGGAGAAATCTTTAGGGTAAGTGTTTCAAACATCATTTTGATTAATCTTCATGGTTTTTATCTTTATTTTTTATTTAAATTTCATAATTTTGAATGTTCAAAATTGGGGATTTTTGGTCTATGATCTTGAACCTTTAAATGATAATTGTTGCACCAATTCGAACAAGATTTTAGTGGGATTTTCACCCATGAACTACATTTTTTCCTGTAGAGTTTGATTTTGAAATCAATTTCTAGATTTGCGACTTTTGAATTTTAGCCCTAGTTTTGATCCTTTTGAACATAAGCCTAAAATATACCAACATGAGTATCTAAATGCACCTCTTGATGAGTCATAACTATTGTTGATAATGGTTGGTCGATTTGAGGATCCTTTGGAGGCTTGAGTTGATTGAAAGCTAGTCCGAGTGTAGTTTCAGCATCGAGGTAGGTTCAGCTAACCTTTTGGGACTGGATTTGTGTTATCAATCATGCTTGTGTGATAACTTTGAGATGTAGATTGAATTATGACTTGATATAATTGAAATTGATAGGAATATGATATCGGATATATTGAAAAATTGAATAAATGGTGATCTTGCTGATGAATTGAAATGGAATCATGAGATTTGAGATAATTTGGATGTCATTATGACAATATGAAACTTGAGATAACCTCTGGATAGTGTTGTGGTGTGATCGATGATGAATGCGGTAAATTTGGAGATTTTGGGTCTATTTGGGGTGTTTATGGAGCATGTTCCATTGACATCTTGATTATGGATGAGTTAGTGATGATATGAGGTAATGGTGGCCCAATGATAATGATTGGAACACGTAGTGTAGTCTATTAAATGTGATGACTATTACACCTATCTTATATTGACTAGTTGCATTGGTATGCATGTATCTCTTAATTGATGAGCTGTATTGGTATGCACACCTCTTATGTTGACTAGATGCATTGATATGCACATTCCTTATAGTGACTAGATGCATTGGTATGCATATTTCTAATATTGACTAGATTTATCAGTATGCACGTACCTCTTACTTGATTAGTTGTTTTGATACCACATATCTTATACCAAATTGGGTGCATTGGTATGCACAGATCTTATTTTGGATTGGGTTGCATTGATATGCGCACATATTAAATATGACTCATTACATTGGTATGAACATATATTATACTCCGTTGTTGCATTGGTATGCACATATCTTACTCCATTATATCATTGGTATGCACATATATTATACTCCATTGTTGCATTGGTAAGCACATATCTTACTACATTGTTGCATTGGTATGCACACAGCTTCATACTTATATTGTGGCATTGGCATGCACATTTCATAATTATACTTTGGCATCGGTATACGCGTGCTTTATGTTATTTCTACTCATCTTGGGGCCCACGACGCCTCGAGACACTTCTTCTTGAGGCCTGCAACGCTTTGAGGTATTTTATCTTAAGGCCTGTGAATGTCTTGAGATATTTCAGTACATGGCCTAATCACCCCTCGGGTTCTGTCTCGTAGCTCAGCTCAACGGATGTGTACCACAACCTTGCGATGGCCGTGATTGCGCATACATGGCCCCTGATGCTCTCGGGTTCTATCTTGTAGCTTTGACTCGATAGATGTGTACATCGGTCCTACGATGGTCGACATTTCACTTCATACATGGCCTGCGACGCCAATTCATCAATGCATTGCATTGCATTGCATCATTGATTTAGTTCACACTTTCTACTTATTATAATTTGTGATTTTAATGTATTGTGTACTAACCATTTTTGTGCAGATGATAGGATTCTTCGTTATTACATACTTGTTTGATTTCTCTTACCCAGTCGATTGAACCTACTAGGTATGTTTTGGTGTATTCACTCCTACTTTGTTTCCTCCCTGTAGATCTAGCACAGGGTTCAGGACAGTGTAGTTAACTATTCCGTCTGAGTATTATCGATACCATCCATATCACAATGGTAAGGCTCAGACTTCGAGTCGTCATGGATCTTATGGTCTTCTTTTTATTTTCTTATCCCTCAGACTATGCATTAGATATTATGAGATAGTATTGTATTTTCTTTTGAGATAGTTGTATTTACCCTTCAGTGACATTTTAGATGCTCTTGTACTCATGACTCCAGGTTTAGGGAGATTTCTTATATCTTTTGAGTTTATTACTGCTTTATTTATCTTTCTTTAGTTGCGATTCATTTTGGGTCATGACATGAACTCCTTTGTATGATGATATTATGAAGAGATTTATGTCATTTTGCCTTTGTACACTATTTTGTTATGAGTTGTCACTGAAAAATATTTGATTTAAATTAGGGTTTAATGATTTCCTAACAAAGCTTCATCTTATTATTGGTAGGTTACTTTGAATGACTCTCTTATGATTCTATTTTACTCCTCTCATGTTATTTACTCTCAAGTTGCATAATTTAAAGTATATGTATGTATACCTACAATGTTTTACCCAAAGCTATATGCCAAGTTTCTTGTGTTGATAAAAGTCTTATGGCGAGATATGTGAACTAATGTTTTGAATTTTGAAGGGCTATTATGCATGCTATGAGCTATGAGAAGTTTGAGAAAGTTATGAATGATATGAAGCACAATCTTTGATAATATGAAGCTTTGGCTTGATGAGCTACTCTATGATGATATTATGATATTATAAGACTTGTGTATTATGACTATAGATATGAATTGAGTATTCCTTGGAATTATGACCTAGCATCGAGAGGACCTCGGTAGATGACCATTGTCCCTTAACTATATTGCCACCATAGGTATGTGATTAACTAATAGATCCATATAGCTCTTGTTCTGTGATTTACTGAATAGGGTGGGGTTCTCGTAAGGTACATGCTATCTAACCTCCGAAAGGGGTAGAGTTCGCATAATGTTCTTATCTCATATCAACCAAAAAGGTGGGTATTCGGGTAAGGTGTTTATGAAGCATTCTCCGAAATGGGGAAGTTCCCATTAGGTGAGTGTTTAGTTTACCTTGACAAAGTAGACCACTCCTTGGATGGTGTGGAGTAAACATCGGAACTCCAAGTAGTAGCTTGCTTATCTTGCATGTCGGTTATGGTCCCTTCCTATCTATGTATATACATGTCATGTGACTTGATGATTCTTCATACATGTTCTACTTAAGAATTGATCATTCATGTCATATTGAACATTTATCTATTGATTATGATTATGCTTATTGTATAATTTTGGCTTATGTTCCTTGTTGTATTGCACCCCGCATACACAGTACATTCTAAGTACTAAAGTATACTTTTTGCCTACATGATCTAACCATGTAGGAACCGGAGCTCCTACTCATCCTCCTCCTTTACATGGCTAGACGGATCAATTGAAGATTGTTATTGGTGAGTTTCCGTTTTGGGGACAATATCCACTTACTTTCATGTTTTATTAGGACTTGTATATTTATGGATATTTATCTTTTGAGGGTGAGCCTGGGAGATGTCTTGACCCTCGTTCCACTCATGAGGTGTTTTTGTAAATGGATACAGCTATGTAAGTCATGAGTTTGACTCTATTATGTTTATATAACTATTGAAGACATCCATTAGTCCCTATTTCCCTCTATGTGTTGATGTTTATTGTTTTGATGAGATGAAAGTCATAAGCGTTATTTCCCCATAGCATGAGTCATACTTACCCATCCCTTAGTCATGATTTGCTATGTGATCATGCTAATCCTCTCCTCGATGACATCCCCATAGCTTGAGTCCAAAGTCCCGCTTCCCCTACAATTATGTATTTTGTAGTTTAACTTTGCTTCCGCAACCAAGGATGTGCCATCTATGCTTAAGAGCACTAGTTTTGTAAATGGTCCTCAGAAATCTAACACACCACATCAAGTAGAGAATTTTTCATGATTGTGAAGCGCGCCACAACTATGAATAGGAGACTATTAGGCATTTTATGAAATGATTTACTTCTTCATAAATCTATGTCATGCTTTAGGTTCTAAGGTTTCCTTTCTCTAGTGGATGGTCTTTTGTTCTTCTATATTATTCCACCAAGAATAATGGCACAATAAGCTCCCACTCCTGAGGGTGAACCACCTCTCTAGCTCTATAGTTCCCTAAGAAGAAGGAGGGGCACTCATGTCGAGTACCGAAATGTGGTCACTTTATTAGCAAGGGTCGTGACCAACCAAGGAGTTAAAGCTCCTCATGCTCCTACCCTCACCTCAAGAGTGAGGATTATACAAAGATGAACCCTCCGGAGTTATATTGCTCAAAGGTAGAAGAAGACCCCCAAGAATTCATTGATGAAGTGTACAAAGTTCTTGATATTATGGGGGAAGCTCGGAGGAGAAAGCAGAGCTTGAGGCCTATCAACTCAAAGGCCTTGCTCAAATCTAGTTTTCTCAATGGAAGCTAGAGAGAGGGAATGAAGAACCTATCTCTTGGAGGAATTCAAAGCCTCCTTTCTCGACTTTTTTCTTCCCCCATTAAACTAAGGGAGGCAAAGATGATGGAGTTTATGAACCTTAAGCAAGGTTCTATGATTTTTAGGGAGTATTCCCTTAATTCAATAATCTATCAAAATTTTCTCCTCACTTAGTCGTCGATGCTATGGAAATGATGCACAAGTTTGTGTCAGGAGTATCCGACTTGATCAATGAAAAGTGTCGCACCACCATGATCATAGGTGATATGGACTTGTCTCGGCTCATGACTTATGCTGAGTAACTTGAAAGAGAAAAGCTTTGAAAGAGGAGGAGTGGAGAGTCCGATAGGGCTCGTTATGATGGCGGATTTCAAGATGCTAAAGGAGATCAGTTCCAACAAGGCCATAAATTTCAAGGCATGTGGTCCTCCAATGTTCAAGGCCAAAGGTTTTTTAATGATAGGGTGGCCAACCCTAGAGCTCAAGGTGGTAATGGTGGTCAAAATATACCTAAGTGTGGAAGGCGTGGTAAAAATCATAGTGGTAAATGCTATTAAGATGCGAGTGTTTGCTTCGGATGTGGAAAAAGAGGCCACAAGATTGCGGATTATCCAAACAAGAGTAGAGATGGTCATCCTCAAGGACAAGGAGCTCATGGTGATCAAATGGCACAAGGTGGATAATAAGGAGATGCTCCCAGGCACAATCAGTTTTATGCTCTTCAAGGGGCGCAAGGGGTAGATGAGGCGCCCGATGTTGTTATCAGTATGCTCAAGGTTTATGATTTTGATGTGTATGCTTTATTGTATTCGGGTGCCACTCTCTCTTCTATTGCTCTACTTGTTAAAAATAGACTTCATACGCGTCCCAAATCAGAATTGTAAGCACTTTGAGGTGTCTACCCCCGCTGGTGAGTCTATTGTTCCTAAGAGAGTTTGTAGGGTTTGTCCCGCGTCTATATTACATAAAGTCTTGCCTTGTGATTTTGTTGAACTTGACATGGTAGATTTTGACATCATTCTTGGGATGGATCGGTTACATGCTTCCATTGAATGTAGGACCCGCAAAGTTAAGTTCCAATTCTCTAAAGAACCCATCCTTCAGTGGAAAGGTCATGATTTGGTGGTTAAAGGTAGGTTCATCTCTTGTCTTGAGGCTCGGGAATTGATTTTTATGTATCATCTTGTAAGGGTTAGGGATGTTGAGTCTAGAATCCCTCCTATTTTGTCAGTTCCAATAGTTAATGAGTTTCTTGATGTCTTTCTCACTAAGCTTTCGGGTATTCCTCCCGGAAGGGAAATAGATTTTGGTATAGACATCCTCCCCGATACCCAATCCATTTCTATTCCTCCCAACCGGATGGCTCTATTGAAATTGAAAGAGTTAAAGGATCAATTGAAAGACTTGCTAGGGAAGGGTTTTATAAGGCCTAGAAAGTCACCTTGGGGTGCACCGGTGTTGTTTGTAAGGGAGAAAGATGGCTGACTTAGAATATGCATCAACTAAAAACAACTCAATAAGGTCACTATAATGAACAAGTATCCCCTTCCCCATATAGATTACTTATTTGATCAATTGCAAGGGGCTAGCCACTTCTCAAATATTGACCTTCAGTCTGGGTATCATCACTTGAGGGTAAGGGAGTGTGACATTCCCGGAACGGCTTTTAAAGATATTGGTGTTTTGAATTTGTGGTGATGTCCTTTGGCCTAACCAATACTCTGGGATATTTATGGATCTCATGAATATAGTCTTTAAACCCTACCTTGACATGTTTATGGTGGTATTCATTAACGATATTTTGATTTATTCCCAAAGTGAAGAGGCGCATGTAAAATATTTGAAGGTAGTGTTGCAAACGTTGAGTGAAGAGATGTTATTTACCAAGTTCAACAAATGTGAATTTTGGTTGAAGGAAGTTGCGTTCCTAGGGATGTGGTGTCGGGTGAAGGGATTAACATGGACCCCCAAGACGGAAGTGGTGAGAAATTGGCCAAAGCCCTCGATTCCGACGGATATTAGGAGTTTCTTGGGCTTTGTGGGGTACTACCAAAGATTTGTGAATGGTGTTTCCTCATTTTCTTCTACCTTGACAAAATTGACATAAAAGAAGGCAAAATTCGTGTGGACCGATGAATACGTGAGGAGCTTTCAAACTATAAAGGCTTACATCCACTCTTGGTTTTGCTCTGTCGGAAGGGTTAGAAGGGTTTGTTGTGTATTGTGATGGTTCGACGATCGGTTCAGGGTGTGTATTGATGCAAAGTGGCAAAGTCATAGCCTATGCTTCTAGAAAACTAAAGGTGCATGAGCAAAATTATCGTACCCATGATCTTGAGTTAGTGGCGGTGGTATTTGCTTTGAAAATGTGGTGTTACTATTTATACAAGGTCCATGAGGATGTGTTCACTGATCATAAGAGTCTCCAATACGTGTTCACCCAAAAAGATCTAAATTTAAGGCAAAGGAGGTGGTTGGAACTCCTTAAAGATTATGACATGAGTGTGCATTATCATCCAGGCAAACCCAATGTTGTGGTCGATGCTCTAAGTAGAGCTTCCATAGAGAGAATGGCTCATATTGATGATAGTCAGAAGGAGTTGGCGAGAGAAGTACAATGGTTGGCTTGATTGGGAGTAAGGTTGAATGAAGCTAAACCTAGAGGTATAGTGGTTGTAGATGGTTCTAAGTCTTCCTTAGTTGAAGAGGTCAAATCCAAACAAGATACAATTTGGTGGAATTGAAGTCCTTGGTGAAGGATGGTAAGGTGGAGGTTTTCTCCCTAGGGGGAGATGGTGTTCTTAAGTACCAAGGTAGGTGGTGTGTACCATATGTTGACTTGATGAGGGACTTAATCTTGAATGAGGCATATAATTCATCTTATTATATTCACCCCGATTCTACAAAGATCTACAGAGATTTGAGGGAAGTGTATTGGTGGGATGGTATGAAAAGAGATATTGTCGAATTTATAGTCGGTTGTCATAATTGCCAACAAGTCAAAGTCGAATATCAAAGTCTGGGTGGCCTAGCGCAAGATATTGAGATTCCTACTTGGAAGCGGGAAGAGACCAACAAGGATTTTGTGATTGGCGTGCCTAAGACCAGGAGGTATTTTGATTTTATATGGGTTATTGTTCATAGAATGGCAAAGTCGGCTCACTTCCTACCGGTTAAAATAACTTATAGTGCCGAAGATTATGCTAAGTTGTACATCCATGAGTTGGTTAGATTGCATGTAGTCACATTGTCTATTATCTCGAATCACGGTGCTCAATTCACTTCACTTTTTTCGGAGGTCCATCAAGAGAGGCTTTGGTACTAAACTCAAGCTTAACATGGCATTTCATCCACAAATGGATGGTCAAGATGAAAGAACCATTCAAACTCTTGAGGATATGATTAGGTACTTGTGCCTTGGAGTTTGAGGGTATTCGGTATGAGCATCTTTCACTTATTGAGTTTGCTATAACAATAGCTATCACACTACCATTGAAATGGCTCCTTTGAAGATCTATATGCTAGACGTTCTAGATCCCCTGTGGGTGGTTTGAAGTGGGTGAAATGGATTTATTATGTCCAGATTTGGTTATGAAAACTTTGGAGAAGGCGATGTTAGTAAGAGAAAGATTGAAAACTGCTCAAATACAGCCAAAGTCATATGCCGACACTAGAAGGAGAGACATTGAATTTAAAATTGATGATTGAGAATAATTGAGGGTTTTGCCAATGAAGGGCGTTGTTTATTTTGGCAAGAAAGGAAATCTAATTCCTTGATGTGTAGGGCCAAATCAGATCTTGAGATATGTTGGTAAAGTTGCATATGAATTAGAGTTGCCCATGGAAATGATTATGGTTTATCCGGTCTTCCATGTCTCTATGTTGAGGAAGTGTGTTGGATACCCTAGATCCATTGTACCCTTGGAGGTGGTAAATGTTGAAGAAACTTTGACTTATGTGGAAGTCCCAGTAGAAATCTTGGATAGGCAGGCGAAGAGGTTGAGAAACAAGGACATAGCATTCGTCAAAGTCCTTTGGAAGAACCATCAAGTTGAAAGCGCCACTTGGGAAGCCGAAGCCGATGTGAATAAGTGATACCGCTATCGCATCAATTTTAATCAAGCTTGAGGTACTGTGATCTTCCTACTTGAGAACATCCCATTTCCATGTATGTGATTTTCATGTCATCTATGCATAATTATGTGATTTTGAGGTTTCATTGTAAATGTTATTTGAAGCATGGTTTGAAAATTTTCATGATTCATATGTTGTAATTTACATATGATGCATATATTCTATTGCTTAGAGATTGTTTAGCATATTCGGAGATGAATGCTCCCAAGGGGAGATATCGTAGGCCCTACATACGAGAAGATAAGGAAGTGCAAAAGAAGAGAAGCCTTGAAATTTTTCTAAGTGTAAGTGGGTTCACAAATGGGTAGACGACCCGTAAAACGGTATACGGGCCATACATGAGTTTCATGGATGCAAGGAAGAAATTACAGTAAAACAACTTTTGAGGACCTCTAATGCAAGAAGCGAACCAAGGACCGTAACTTGTGCTCATGGAATGGTGGTTAGACTTGGTGGAAATAATAGCTTTCTGAAGTTTGGCATACAAATTAATAGAACAGCCCATGGTTTGTTTGATGTGTCGTAGTTGGTGTTGTGCTTGGAGTTTTGAAGGAGATTCCTGATGGTCCAAAAATTAATAGATGATACCCCTTTCCACGATTCGTGGACTAGACTATGGCCTGTAATGAGGTCTTGCAGTCTTGTCCGGCAAATTTTTAAAAGGGTCAAATTTGTCATTTCCTAATATTCTATGCCTATGCTATGTTGTGTAAGCCCCCAAATAAGCCATTTTCAGCCCTATACAACCCTAAACAACCCCATTCTCATCTATTCAAAAATACCCTGAGTCCCAAACTCCTCTATCCTCAAGACTCTCACATAAAGGTTCAAGCTAGGGTTTTGATTTTCTTCATCCTCCAACAAGATTTCCATCTCCAATCAAACCAAGGTATGTGGGTTATGATTTGTGGAGACCTTCCCTTCACAAAGCTCAACCATTTCTCTTCTCTATTCATTTCTCAAGTCATGGTAACATATGATAATTTTATGAACTCTTTTATATAAGATATTATGAAGAGATTTATTCTATTTCACCTTTGTACACTATTATGTTATGAGATGTCATGGAAAATATATTATTTAATTGAGGCCTTAATGATGCCCTAACAAAGCTTCATCTTGTTGTTGGTGGGTTACTTTGAATTTTTCTCATATGATGCTATCTTACTCTTTTCATGTTATTTACTCTCAACTTGCATGAGTTTAAGTATATGTATGTATACCCACCATGATTTGACCAAAGATATATGCCAAGTTTCATATGTTGATGAAAGCCTTATGGCAAGATATGTGAACGGTGAATGTTATGAATTTTTTGAAAGGCATGCATGCTATGAGCTATGAGAATGTTGAGAAAGTTATGAATGACGTGAAGCCCTATCTTTGATAATATGAAGTTTTTGTTTTTATCAGCTACTCTATGATGATATTATGATATTATAACACTTGTATATTACTACTATGAAAATGAATTGAGTATTCCTTGGGATTGTTACCTAGCACCGAGAGGAGATGAACATTTTCCTTTAACTATGTTGCCACCATAAGTTTGTGATTAGCTCATGGATCCATATAGCTATTGTTGCATGATTTACCGAAAAGGGTGGGTTCCTATAAGGTACATGCTATTCGACCTATGAAAAGGGTGGAGTTCCCGTAAGGTTCTTATCTCGTATCAACAAAAAAAAGGTGTTGTTCCTATAAGATGTTTGTGAAGCATTCTCCAAAATGGGGAAGTCCCTGTAAGGTGAGTGTTTAGTTTACCGTGGCAAAGTAGACCACTCCTTGGTTGGTATGGGGTGAACATTAGAATTCCAAGTAGTAGCTTTCTTGGTCTCATATATCAGTAATGGTATCTTCCGATCTATGTATGTACATGTCATGTGACTAGATGATCCCTCATGCATTTTCCACATGGGCATTGATCATTCATATCATAATGAACCTATATCCATTGATTATTATTATGCATATTGTTTAATTTCCTCTTATGTTCCTTATAGCATTGTACCCCGCATACATAGTACATTTCAAGTACCAATACATACTTTTGTCCTACATGATCTAACCATGTAAGGACCGGAGCTCCTACTCATCCTCCCCCTCCACGTGTCTAGACGGATCAATTGAAGATTGCTATTTGTGAGTCCTCCATTTTGGGGGGAAATATCTACTTACTTTTATGCTTTATTAGGACTTGTCTATTTATGGATATTTATATTTTGAGGGTGAGCCGGGAGATATCTTGGCCCCCCTTCCGCTCATTATTAGAGGTGTTGTTGGATATAGATATGGCTATGTGTGTTATGCGTTTGACTCTGTTATGTTTATGTAACTACTGAAGACATCCCTTAGTCCCTATTTCCCTCTATGTGTTGATGCTTGTTGTTGTGATGAGATGAAAGTCCTAAGCCCTGTAGCCCTATAGAATGAGTCATACTTACCGATCCCATAGTCATTATTTTCTATGTGATCACGCTATCCCCCCCCCTCCGATGACATCCCCATAGCTTGAGTCCAAAGTCCTTCTTCCCCTAGAATTATGTGTTTTATGGTTTAACCATGCTTCCGCAACCAAGGATGTTCCATGTACGCTTAAGAGACTTGTTTTTGGGCCCTTTAGGTTCTTCATTGTATTATGCCTAGGCTCTAGGCTTGGGTCGTGGCGAAAATGACTTTTCATAATCATTGTCACCTAAAGGAGTCTTAACAGGTAGAAAATGGGCTGATGTGGTCATTCTATCAACTATGACTTAAATTGAATCATGTTGTTTATGGGCACGAGGCAAACCAATTATGAAGTTCATATTCACATCTTCCCATTTCCAAGTGAGAATCTCAATGTCTTGGGATGGACCTCTCGATATTTAGTGTTCAACCTTCACTTGTTGACAATTAGGACATTCCTTTACGAAATTTGCAATGTCTTTCTTCATACCATTCCACCAATACATCTTCCTCAAATCTTTATACATTTTTGTGGAACCCATATGAATGGAATACTGGAGTTATGGGCTCCACGTAATGTCATTTTTTTATACTGTCAACATTAGGAACACATAGTCAACATTGGTAACGAAGTACTATGTCTCACCCTTAAGAGAAAACCTCAATCTTCGTTTACGCAACCAACTTTTTCAACTCAACCAAATATGAATCCATTTCTCGCTTTGCCTTCACATCCACCACTAGTGAAGGCTCTGAACAATTATAAACCAAGATACCACCCTCACTAGAGCAACTCAATCTCATATCCAAGTAAGCTAGTCGGTGCACATCTTTAACCAACTCCATCCTTGTAATTTCAACATGAGCAATGCTATTCATTGACATCTGACTAAGTGCATTGCCAACAATATTAGTGTTACCCGGATGGTACAATACGCTCATGTTATAATCCTTTAGCAGCTCAAGCCACCTCATTTGACTAAGGTTCAAATCCCTTTGGCTAAATATATATTGCAAGCTCTTGTGGTCAGTGAATATATCAATGTGCACCCCCATAAAAACAAAGATGCCAAATCTTCAAGGAAAAAAAACTACCACTAATTCAAGGTCATGAATTGGATAGTTTCGTTAAAGTACTTTGAGTTGTCTAGAAGCATATGTTATAACCTTGCCATGTTGTATCAAGACACAACCTAATCCAACTCATGAGGCTTGACAATAAGCAACGAACCCAGTTGAACCTTCTGATAAGTTAACAAAGGGGTCAAAGTAAGACAATCCCTCAATATTAGGAAACATTTCTCCCACTCACCTTCTTTTACGTCAATATAGTAAAAGGTGATGCAATGGAAGAAAAGTCTTACACAAACCTTCTAAAATAGTCAGATAAACCTAGAAAACTCTAAATATCTGATGGAGATAAATGTCTAGGGCAATTCTTCATCGCCTCTATTTTTTTGATCAATCATAATACCTTCTAAGAATGTGTCTCCTCTCAAATGAAATTCAATAACAACAACATACCCATTTGAATCCCACAAGTAGGGCCTGGGGAGGGTAGAATGTACGCAGACCTTACCATTACCTCATAATAGAAGTAGAGAAGTTGTTTCTTGGAACCCTCGACTCAACAACCCATAAGCATAATAAACTAGATATGGCAAAAGGAAGGAAAGGGAACAAAAAGAGAAATAGGAATAGAAATAAAAATAAAAAGAGAACCTATTTAGGAAAAGCACATGTCAATATGTAAATATGATAAATTCAATACCCATACGATAGATAGTGACATCAATCACACCCATGCAACCTCACTAAACCTTGAGGTCATCCATCCACCTAACCCTAACAACTAATCAGTCTGCAACTCAAATTTGCGACCTCCACTCCTTTCTATCTAAGGTCATGTCCTTTGTGAGATCCAGGTCTGCCATATCTTGTTTGATCACCTCCCCCCCAATACATTTTCGATCTACCTCTACATGTCTATATAGCTCTTAAAGACAACCTCTCGCACCTCCTAACAGGCGCATCGATACTCCATCTCTGCACATGTCCAAACCATCACAGTTTCGCTTCCCTCATCTTATCAGCCGCCAGTGCCACCTCCATTTTCTCCCGAATGATCTCATTCTTAATCTTATCCCTCCTTATGTGATCACATATCCATGTCAACATCCTCATCTCTACGACATACATCTTTTGAACATGTGCATTCTTTATTGGCCAACATTCCACCCCATACAGCAAAGATGGTCTAACCACCATTCTGTAAGACTTACCTTTGAGATTAGGTGGTATATTATTGTCACACAACACTCCCGAGGCAAGCCTCCATTTAGTCCAACTGTCCAAATACGATGTATGACATCATCATTGATATCACCACTACTGTAAGTGATGGATCCCAGATATTTAATGTTTTCCCTCTTGGGGATAGGTTGAGTGGCCAGCTTCATATCAATGTCAGCTTCATCCCTCGAAATGTTGAATTTGCACTCCATGTATTCTGTTTTGGTCCTGCTCAGTTTCAATTCTTGGGACTCCAAGGCTTGTCTCCAAGCCTCTAACCTATCATTAACTCTAGCTTGATTCTCGTCAATCAGTACTATATCATCTTCAAATAGCATACACCATAGAACCTCCTCCTGGATAGATCGCGTTAGCTCATCCATCACTAGGGCAAACAGGAAAGGGCTCAACACAGATCCATAATGGAGTCCTATCTCGATAGGAAAATACTCTAAGTCTCCTCCCACCGTTCTTATCCGAGTTTTGGCTCCATCGTACATATCCTTAATCGCCCTGATATATGCTATCGGGATACCTTTCACCTCTAGACACCTCCATGGGACATCCCTTGGAACTTTGTCATAGGCCTTCTCGAGATGAATGAACACCATATGAAGGTCATTCTTTCTTTCCCTATACTTTTCCACTAATCTCTGGACAAGATAAATTACTTCAGTAGTCGACCGCCCCGGCATGAATCCAAACTGATTTTCCAAAATAGACACTCTTCTCACCCTCATCTACACCACTCTCTCCCAAACCATCATAGTGTGACTTAACAACTTGATACCCCTATAATTGTTATAGTTTTGAATATCCCATTTGTTCCTGTACAATGGCACCACCATACTCCTTCTCCATTCATCAGGTATCTTGGCAGTCTTCATAATAGCATTGAGCAGTCTAGCCAACCACTCTATCCCATCCTTGAACATATTCTTCTAAAAATCTGTCAGAATCTCATCTGGTCCAACCGCCCTCCCTCTCTTCATCCTACTAATAGCCTTTTGAACCTCCACAAATCTAAACCACCTACAATAACTAAAGTCACGATGACCTTCAGAGCGTGCTAACTCACCCAGCTCAATATTTCTATCTCCTTTTTCGTTTGAGAGTTTGTGAAAGTAAGCTTGCCACCTTAATTTAATGGGGGTGTCATCCACCAACACCTCACCCCCCTCTCCTCGTCCTTGATGCACTTCACTTGGTCCAAGTCGCGAGCTTTCCTTTCTCTCTCTTTAGCGAGCCTATACAATCTCTTATCCCTGCCTTTATCACTTAGCTCCTCATATAGGCGCTCAAATGTTGTTGTTTTAGTACTCATCACCACTATCTTTGCTTCTAACTTAGCCATCTTATATGTCTCCTTAAGCGTTCGATTTTCATCTTCATCCCTACGCTCCAACCACTTCATATAAGCAACCTTCTTATCTTTCACTTTAGCCTGAACTTCTTCATTCCACCACCAGTCGCCCTGCCATCCACTAAAGGCCCCTCTCGAAACCCGTAGTACCTCGGTAGCTACCTTTCTAATGCAACTAGCAGTAGTAACCCACATATTGTTCACATTTCCACTAGTACTCCAAGCCTCTAAGCCTCTCAACTTTTCTTCCATCTCTCGGGAAAGGGCAGGAGTAAGGCAAGGCATCCATATCTAATCTTCGATTGCGCACAAATAACCTTCTTCTTCTTTTCTCTCTTGATCTACAAATCCATCACTACAAGCCTATGTTGAGTGGAAATGTTTTCACTCGGAATAAAGTTGCAATCCTTACATAGACTTCTATCGCCCTTCCAGAGAAGCAAGTAATCTATCTGAGTCTTAGCTAACGTACTACGGAAGGTGACCAAGTGGTTTTCCCTTTTCGCTCTCATTTAAAATTCACGCTTGCTAAATTTAGCAAAAAAATGTCTATCTCTCAATATTTCCAATGCAATTTTCAAGTAATCCAAATGCTCTTCCTTGCTTCGAGAGTAAACCAATATGTTATCAATAAACACAACCATAAACATGTCCAAATACTATTTTCAAACCCGATTCATCAAATCCAAAAATATCACAAGAGCATTAGTTAATCCAAATGACATAACCAAAAATTCAAAATGGCTATACCTTGTCCAATATATCATCTTTGGAATATCACACTCCCTCAGCCTCAATTGGTGAAAGTCAGATTGGAGATCAATTTTGTAGAAGTAGCTTACACCTTGGAGTTGATTGAACAAAGCATACATTCTTGAAATAAGATACTTATTTTCTATGGTAACCTTATTTTTACATTCAAATGACCAATCCTTCTTTCTAACAAACAACTAGGGAGCACACCGTGATGAAATGTTTGGCTTATGAAACCCTTATCCAATAAATCTTGCAATTATTCCTTCAACTTATTGAGTTTTGTTGGGACCATTAGATATGGAAGGATAGACATTTCCATTTTTAAAGGAATGTTAGGTAGATCATCAGGAAACACATTAGGAAATTTACTGACAATCAAGACTTACTTAAGAGTAGGGGGATTTTTTGAGCTTTTATGCACGATATGAATCTACCTTAGAACACACAATTAATACCCTTCCACTCTAGGACTAGCTTATTTGGAAATTATAATTTTACCACTCGAGTTCGACAAATGAAGGAGGCATAACGAGCATGAAGCTAATCCATGCCAAGAATAACATTAAAATGTCATTTCAAGTTTTAGGAGTTCACATGAAATCATTTCATGAGAGATCAAAACTAGGCAATTTATATAGACTCTCTTGTCCAAAATTGAGCCACCAATAGGGGTATAAATAAAAAATTCCTTTAATAAGACCTTAAGAAACATGTCAAATCTCATGGCCACATAGGGGGATATAAAAGAAATATTAGCACCAGGGTCCAATAATGCATACACATTAAAGTGAAAGGCTTGCAACATACTTGTAACCACATTTGGGGACTGTGCCATATCTAATCTGGCTGAATTGCATAGAACCTATTGTGGCATTAGCCACAACCTTTCAACCCTAAAGCACCCTATTGAACCTATCTATTTGAAGTTGATTGGCATTAGAGACGATCCTTTCTTTCCTTGATTGCGACACTAGGACATTTGAAGATATTGCACCCTACTTTATCACACTTGTACCAATTAAACACTTTCCTTGATAATTCCTTTCACACTTAGAACACTTGGGGAAAATAGGTCCATTAGCACTGCTACCTTAGGCCTGAAAGTCAGGCACCCTATCCTTGTAAAATCTTTGGCTCTAAGCTTGTGAGGATTTTTTGACCATGGAAACTTTGGCCATTTTCGAAACAGTCATTACCATCACAGGATTTTTGTTGAGAGAAACCTCCTCCAAATGAGCCCTCCTTCACTCCCTTAACTTTCTTTCCTTGAACTTCTCCCCTTATATCCTTTTGGCACACATCATGAGTCTAGAAATGTCCATCTCCTTTATAATCATGTTAATTGGGCATTCTTTCACAACCAAGTCTGACACCCCCAATATAAACTTACTCATTCGATCACATGAGTCGGTTACCAAGGAAGGAGCATACTTGGACAACTTTGTGAACTTGAGAGCATACTCCTTCACACTCATATTCCCCTGTTTGAGATTGATGAATTCTAACACTTTTGCCTCCTTCTGCTCAAATGGAAGGAAGCGGTAAGGAAAACCAACCATGAATTTTTCCCAACCTATAGGACCTTCCCCAACCCTTTCGATGTTCCATTGATTGAACCACACTTGAGAAATACCTTTGAGTTGGTGGGCCGCCAACTAAGCCTTCTTATAAAGGTATGTTCATGATAGCAACGATCTTATACACTTCATTAATGAAGTCTTGTAGATCCTCATCTACCTTGAGTCCATAAAAATCGGGAGGCTTCATTCTTGTAAAGTTTCTAACCCTTAAAGCCAGTATCCATATTTGGAGGTGCTACTTTCCCCCCGATTCACTTGATTTGTCATAGCTTGAGCAAGCATAGTGATGGCAGTCTAGAACTCAGCTTTTTTCACTTGGTCGGCTAGCGAAAAATTAGAAACTTGAGGATCTCGTTCCTCATTAGCATTTTCTCCCCTTTATATTGGTTTTCATCATGGAGGCATTTTCTAAAAATCACAAATAATAATAGTTATAAGGAAAATCTTAGAGTACACTATATAGCACGATACAAATCACTATAGATGTAAAGATGTAACACCCTGTATTTTGTATATGTTAGTCCTACTTATACGACACTTGACATAGCCTCATTGTATAGGTGAGGGACTAAGTGTTTTTCATATGAATGGTAATAATTTGAAATAGATCAGAAGGTGTTATGATGTCCCACATGTTTTGGTGTAGGTGGTAGCCTAGGGGAAAGAACCTAGCATGAATTGATCTCACTTGGTTCATAAGGGTGGCATCCCAGGGGCGAGAGCCTAGCATGGGTCGATCCTAACAACAACAACAACAACAATATACCCAGTGAAATCCCACAAGTGGGGTCTGGGGAGGGTAAGATGTACGCAGACCTTACCACTACCACACAGGTAGAGAGGCTGTTTCCTGGAAACCCTCGTCACAAAAACCCATCAGCAGAATAAGCTAGATATGATAAACAGGAAAGAAAGAAAAGAACACATGATAATACTTAGATACAGGATAGTAACATATAAAGGCAGATAAATAACATATAAAGGCAGACAATTACCACTCCTTCCTATCTACCCTATTATCCTGCTACTCTAATTCTCGACCTCCACTCCTTCTTGTCTAAGGTCATGTCTTTGGTGAGATCAAGTTTCACCATATCATATCTAATCACCTCCCCCCAATACTTCTTTGTTCTAACTCTACCCCTCCTTGTAGCTCCCAAATCTAGCCTCTCACACCTTCTAACAGGGGCATCGGTACTCCTTCTCTGTACATGTCCAAACTATCGCAGTCTCGCTTCCCTCATCTTGTCAGCTACAGGGGACACCTCTAGCTTCTCCCGAATGACCTTGTTCCTAATCTTATCACTCCTGGTGTGACCACACATCCATCTTAACATCCTCATTTCTGCGACCTGCATCTTCTGAACATGTACATTTTTTATAGGCCAACACTCCACCCCATACAACAAAGATGGTCACCATTCTGTAGAACTTACCTTTGAGTTTAGGTGGTATCTTCTTATCACACAATATTCCAGAGGCCAACCTCCACTTTGTCCAAGCCGCCCCAATACGATGAGTGACATCATCGTCAATATCCCCGTTGCTCTGGATGATAGACCCAAGATACTTAAAGCTTTCCTTCTTGGGGATAAGGTGAGCCGCAAGTCTCACATCAATGTCTGCTTCATCCCTCGCAACACTAAATCTGCACTCCAAATATTCTGTTTTGGTCCTGCTCAGTTTGAATCCTTTGGTCTCCAAAGCGTGTCTCCAAACCTCCAACCTATCATTAACTTTGGTCCAGGTCTCATCAATCAGTAATATGTCATCTGCAAAAAACATACACCACCGGACTTCCTCCTAGATAGATCGCGTCAGCTCATCCATCACCAAGGCAAATAAAAAAGGGCTCAACACAGACCCTTAATGAAGTCCCATCTGAACAGGAAAATATTCAGAGTCTCCTCCCACTGTTCTTACCCGAGTTATGGCCCCGTCGTACATGTCCTTTATCACTCTAATATATGCCATTGGAACGCGTTTCATCTCCAAAGACTTCCATAGGACATCCCTCGGGACTTTGTCATAGGCCTTCTCAAGATCAATGAACACCATGTGAAGGTCCTTTTTACTTTCCCTGTATTTCTCCACTAATCTCCGAACAAGGTGGATCTCTTCAGTAGTCGACCATCCTGGCATGAATCCAAACTGATTTTCTGAGATAGAAACTACTTTTCTCACCCTCATCTCCACCACTCTCTCCCATGCCTTCATAGTATGACTCAATAACTTGATACCCCTGTAATTATTACATCTTTGAATATCCCCTTTGTTCTTATACAGTGGGACCATTGTGCTCCTCCTCCATTCATCCGGCATCTTGGTAGTCTTCATGATAGTATTAAACAGTCTAGTCAGCCACTCTATGCCATCCTTAACCATATTCTTCCAAAAATCTATCGGAATCTCATCCGGTCCAAGTGCCCTCCCTCTCTTCATCCTAATAATAGCCCTTCTAACCTCCTCAACTCTGAACCACCTGCAATAACCAAAGTCTCGGTGACTTTCAGAATGTGCCAACTTGCCTAGCTCAATATTACTATCTACTTTTTCATTTAAGAGTTTATGAAAGTAAGCTTGCCACCTTTGTTTAACGGAAGTCACATCCACTAGCACCTCACCCTTCTCATCCTTGATGCACTTCACTTGATCCAAGTCGCAAGCTTTCTTTTCTCTCTCTTTAGCAAGCCTATACATTCGCTTGTCCGCGCCTTTATCACTTAGCTCCTCATATAGGCGCTCAAAAGTTGTTGTCTTAGCATGGGTCGATCCTAATTTTTACAATTGTGAGGACAGCATTCCAAGGGTTAAAATACCTAGCATGGGTCATCCTTTTTTACAACGGATCAGTTGATCATTTGTATTACATGCCTAAAAGAAATTATAAAGCATGGAATAGTAATGAAAAGAATGTAATGTACATGGTTCCATAAGTATAACAAAGGTGGTATTTTATTATGATTTGTGCATTTATATGTTGCTACTTGATTTCACTTAAGCTTTAATTTTTCATATGTTATTGCCTTACATATTCTGTATATTATTTCACATTGATATCCTTCTTGAGGGATGCTGAAATTCATGCTGCAGGCATAGGTACTCCAGCTAGTAGACCTCTAGCGTAGGAACACCCGACACTCAACTGCTTTTGGTGAGCTCCAAGTTGATTCGGGGCTTTGTTGAGTCTGTAGTATATGCATTTTTGTATTCCATAGTAGTGCAAAGTAAGACGTGTCTTGTCCCAACCTATCTTAAGGTTGTCTATCTTATAGAGGCTTTGCAGACTTATTGAATATAGTTCAGTTGCATTTAGTCTAAATAGTAATGGCCTCAACATCCAAGTCTAGTATATAAGTTTTGGTGCTACCTATTTTAATCTCTTATCTCTATAGCTTGTATGAACTTATCACTACTGTGTAATTGTCATAGTCATATGCATAGTAAGCACAGGTTATATGTTGGTTCTCTCAGACCTTGGAGGCATCAAGTGCTTGTCTTTCTTTATGAAGAAAATGGAGGTGTGACAGAATATTACATAAAATTCCTCATAGCCTCTCATAGATGTGGCACATTTAACACTGATGAACAAGACTATACTTGATACAGCATGTTAGACTCCCTCAAATACCTTAAACCTTGTGCTCTGATACCAAATTTATTATGACTTAAGTTAGGTCTTCGATGTGACATGAAGATTAGGATTTTCAAAGAAACCATAATAAATCCTCTTAGCATATCATAAGCATATATAAGGTAAATAAAGAATCAATAAAAAGATAATGCAGAAGGTAACTATTAAAATAAAGTGTGGCAATAGGAGAAATTAAATAACTTGTCTGATTAAACAAACTTACATCATCTTTAGGTCTAAACATGCCTTTACTAATCAGTGGACGGGGGCATATGACATGTTCTAAACTCACTCTCAGCATATAGAAAGTGAATTAAGTAGTCTTAAGTAAAAACATAAGCTATGAACGACAAGAACAAGATAGAGTAGGCTTGCCCTAGAAGTATAAGGACTCACCACACAATCTTCAAAGATATTTTGGGTCTAAGCCACATTTATGAGGAGTAAGATGTCTTTTCCTATATTTGAAATAATGTAGAAAAAGAAGTATGTGTTAGTATGTTTAAATGTATCAAGTATGTGAGCAATGTGATAAATCATAAGTCTTGTTATGCAATTGACCAAACAAATAGCATGATAAGAGGGGTATTTTGAAGCATAATTAAACATGAGAATAACCAATGCATAAGGAAATCATAAGGATGATCATGAAAGAGTATAGACTATGAGTAGTCAAGTAACGTATCATAAAAAAAGCATATATATGTTGGATAGAAACCATAACTGACAATAAGACCATGTGAGCAATTATAAGAGATCCTGATGTTTACCCATACACTAGAAAAAGGGGAGTCTACCTATCAAGCTAAACCTTACTCCAGTTAGCGAGTGTCATACACATACGCTATATGTAGATCTACTAGCTAGTCCATATTAGCAATAAAGTCAATGGTGGCAACGTAATCATGGGGATAGAGATTACTATTAAGGACCCCTTGAATCAAATCCCTACCTTAAAGTCTTCTCGATGCTAAATCAAATCTCACGTGATACTTAAGATAATCATGAGTCATACTTTTCATAATTGATAAAGCTTGACATAAATCATATTTCATACTTGACATAGTTCATAAAGCTTAACCAGTGAAAAGGCAATTAATCGACCAATCAAATTCATAAAACTTATTCATAGAGTATCTCTTTTCATGTGATTTGTGTAATATATATGTAGGAATTCCATCATTACAAATCCTACCTCCTTATAGAGTGTCACTAGGGTCTTAGGTTACTATTTTCATAAACCTTCTTGAAGACTTGTAAAACAATAATCATGACTTATAAATGAAAAACAAGGGCAAAAAATGGATTCATATGAAATAAAATTGGGCTGAAAACATGCATAATCATGTAAAATAGTAACAACTAAATCAAACTGAAAGAACCCATATAGAATGTCACAACCGAGCTAGGACCAAGCCATGACATGGCAAATAAGGAACTCGGAGGTAACTCATCGAAGCCTCTTAGCATTCATCAAGCATATTAAGATAATGAACATAATCAAAAGAATAAACTAAGGGGAAATAGGACTAAGGGGATATACTTAGTAATGAGTACTAAATCACAATCAACTTATACATATCCAATAATTCCTCTAACATTAGACTTGAGTCAGGGCTAAGACATATCACTAGCTCACTTGCAATAAAAGTAGTAGGCAAATTAAATTAAAGAAAGTGTAAATGTCTCATTACAACCCATCTTGAAAGAAAGTCATATTTTTTCCCTGAACTGAAGGACTCACCGAGAATAGTCTTCAAACAATACAACGGCTAGCCTGTGTAAAAATAGGAAGAGCATCGGTCCCTATATGGTGAGATCATGTAGAAAAAGTATGCGTTCGTACCTTGAATATACTAAGTATATGAGATGCAATGCAATAAAGAAAATGATAGATATCATTGTAAAGATGCCTAGTTTAGAAGCCTAATAGTGCAGAAAGTTGGCCTAAACAATTACTTGAAATCAAGTTTACGAGGGTAACTTACGGCTCTAGGAGGAGTTACGGCCCATAGGTTTAGTCCTTATACATGAACTTCAGGAAAGTGAAAATTTTCAAGTGTGGGGTAACCCACGGACCAAGTGACGACTCGTAGAAAGGATGACAATCCGTAGATAAAGTCATACATGGGACTATAAGACATGAAGAAAATTTGGAGTTTGCTGAAAGTGATCTACGAGTTAAAAACATAGCCCATACAATAATGCACGACCCGTAGTATCCCTTCATGGATAGGGTCCAAGAAAATGAGAAAAATGGATAAGTGTGGAAGGACTCCACGAGTCCAATCATGAGTCGTAAACCAAACGATGGCCCGTATGATGGTTTCATAGTTTTGAGTTCAGTAAATCAATTTCATGGATTTTGGCAAAGTTAATAGGACGAGCAGGACCTACAGTCCGTGGTTCATTCCATGGCTCGTAAATAGGCTTTCGTAGATTGATTTTTGGTAGTTTAAAAGAGGGGCAATTTTGTCATTTTCGTCATTTATATTACTAAACTATGTCATTTTTGGGATTAAAGGGGCCCTAAATCATCTCTTAAAACCCTACAACCTAAGTCTTTCTTTCATTCTTTCAATTCCAAAATTTTCCTAAGGCAATACTCTCAAGAAAAGGGCAAGGCAAAGCTAGGGTTTCTAAGGTTCTTCCCGAGGCTTCAAGATTTGTTTTCTCTAAGGCTTCTAAGGTGTGTGAGCTTTATTTGTGTGTATCCTTCCACCCATAAATTCCTCTTTAAAGGATTTTACCTTTTCTTTCAGTTCCTTTAAGATATTGTGTATGTTTATGAGGATTTCATGATGTTTTATGTTATTGAATGAAATGCATGATATCCAATAATATTTTTACTAAGTATATGCATGTTTTAAGCTATTGATTATGACCCCCAATGATGAGTTTTGTTGTTGATAAGATGTGGGTTGTTTTACATGTCTTTAAAGAAGTATATTTTCATGATTTATGTGATTTATGATTTTTTTTTTCATTATAAAAGCCCAGCCCACCTAGTTTTCAAGTAAAGTTGTGCATGATTTATGATGATTTGGGAATTAAAAATGAGTGTACAGTTATGATTTATCAAAAATATAAGCATGTTTATAATTGTCCTAAAAAGGTGTTTAAGAAAGGTCCCTAAGATGAAAGAACAATACTCACTTGGTGGTTCGTAAGTTTGAGCTACTCCAACGATTACTATTTATGATTTTAAGTGTCATAATTTGACTAAGCTATATCTTAAAGATTTTGTAGGATGACTTAGCACTTGGTACACTTGAGATTAGGATTCATTCTGCTAGTTGAGGCATGACCCATTAAAGATAAATCTCAATATCCCTAACTATGTGACGCCACTTGGAGGCTAGGCTAGTGGATCCACATGGGCCATTTATGTTATTAAGATGCATGCTAAGTTGACAGAGTTCCACTTGGAAAGTGGTCTTCTCGTGTCAATGTAAAGGGTTATGTTTGATTCTATGTAGTAGCTCACATGGTTTTATTTATAGGTTAAGGTCTTTTTCCACAAGTTTATGATTCTATGATATGATTCCATTCTAGGTGGTTTCTCATGCATTGACACTTATCCATATTAAGCTATATTCCTTGTGCATGTTTAACCTCACTTTATGTACGTTTCATCTCATATGCACATATATGTTATATTTATGACTGATGGCTTTATAATTTCATGCATGTATTGCATCTCAATACTCAGTACATTCCAACGTACTAATACATATTTTGCCAGCATTATTTAACTATCTAGGGACAGGCACTCCTCCACTAGCTCATGGCTAGTATTTAGTGTTCAAGACTGGCGCTTTTATTTATGGTGAGCCCTTAGTTCGGGAATCTACCATTTTCCACTCTAATGAGTCCATATCTAGGACTCATTTCAGGCTTAGAATGCAAAAAAATATTGTCCTTGGTGTGCTATTATATTCCAATACTAACTAATATACATGTGTTAGGTCAGGAATGGAACTAAACTCAATAAATTTTGGAAAAAGAGAAAAAGTGTGAGAAAGGAAGACAAAAGTGACGTCGCTGACCTAGTCAGCATATCGCCAAATGCTCAATGAGACAGCCTAATATCTAAGCAACCAAGTTTCAATTTCATGCTAGGAATATGGTCAGTATCATAGTCCAAAAACATATTTGGCGTATCGCCAAATGGCTGGAGAGACCACCTAATATTGCAGAACTCAGGACTCTAAGCTCATAACAAAAGGGCGACATAGAAGAAACTTTGACGTATTACCAAACATGATTTGCAGAGTAATGGACCATTGATGATCATGTAGAGACTTAAGTTTTCAAAAATATGCAGAGAAAAACAATTTTGAGCACAATTGGTGCATCGCCTAAGTGCTCGGTGATGGCCAACCTTGACCGTAAAGTGGCAACATGGTGCACAAACTCTCATAATTTTTCACGGATGATTTAAGCATTTTGGAAAGGATATTTTACATATTATTTACTTCAGGTTTTACAAATAGAGAGAGTATGTGAGATTAGGGTACTTAGAGCATTCTCGCTCAATAGTACAAGGGTTAGAGGGTTTCAAGCTTGTGGAGGAACAAATTGGAGAGATTCGCTAGTTTGAATCACCTTTTCTCTTATGATCCTTGTTACCCATGTACTCAGCTGTTGAATTTGATATTTAATCTTTCTTTTCAAGTATGAGTGGCTAAAACCCCCATGATATATAAATAATATGGGTCTTTGATTTCTATGTTGAGTCTTTGATATTTTGACTATATTGTTGTTTATTTGAGTAAATTTATGTCCATTTCTAAGCTTCATCTATAATCCTAATGTTGCAAATTTGGGGTTTACTTTGGATTTTAATTATTGCTTTAATTTGAGTAGTTAGAGTATGGAATAGATGTATTAGCTGGAAACCTTTCGGAGTTTCAGTTGAATGCCACAACCATGGGTTCAATGGTTAAGGTATTAGGTGGTTTGCTATGATTTCTCATGCCAGGGGTGTCCTCAAGCGATCCGCATAAGATATCGTAATTGAATCATGTGAAACACCTTGTTGGCATAATTGAAGCATAGGTTACCAGCATCGTAGCCTATTTACTCATTTTTAACTCAATTAGTCAAATGTTTTGACCTAGCTTAGTAGATCTACTCCCATATTTGCACATCGTCAACACCTTACTACCTCTATTGATTAATTTGCTAATTTAGTTATTATTTGTTTAATCTCAACTTTAATTATTGTAACTGCCTAAGTTAAACCTACAATTGCCTAATTCAATAAATAATACTTCGCCTCTCAAACCACCATTTCCTGTGGGATTCGACTCCGACTCTATTGTTGGGTAATATGTTGATGACGACTGTCCCTGCTTTCTTTGAGTAGTAGGATTGAGCGATCATCAAAGATGGCATCGTTGTCGGGAGTGGTACTAGTTTATGACTGAAGTGTTTGTAGGACTTATTTCTTGTAGATGGAAGTATATTACTACTTTTCTTGTTTGTCTTATTGGGGATAAAACAGGTGTTAAGATAGAGGACGACGGAAGTATCCACGCTGATAATGTCAAAGATGTGAATGATTTTTAGAATGTCGACTGGGACCAAGTGGGGATTACTGGATCTATTCGGCTACCCCCATTGACCGGAGGAGTTATTTATCACATCAGTAGCACGATGTTACAACTACATTAGTTGAAAGGGTTATTCAAAGGGCTCACCCATGAGGCCCCATGAGCATCTTACGAACTTCGTCGACGTGTGTTTACCTTTTGATTTTCGGGGAGTCTCTCAAGAGGACATCAGGCTGAGGCTCTTCCCATTCTCTATCACTGGAGAAGCATTGTAGTGGCTAGTTGAGTCTCCTAAGGACTCGATCACTTCATTGGAGGAACTCCAAGATGCGTTCCTTGAAATATTTTTCCCACCTTTGAAAATGGTTAAGCTAAGAAGAACTATTGAGGACTTCAAAAGAACTGATAGTGATCCATTACATGAGACATGATCGTGGTTCCGGAAACTCATGATTTAATGTCCGAACAATTGAGTCCTAGACCACCTGTTGTTGCAATACTTCTATGTAAGTCTTGATGCAGTTAACAAACGTGTGACTGACAAGTTGGTATGAGGTCGAATTAGGGAGAAAACTTATGTTACTGCTTATGAGCTATAGGACGACATGACCAAGATTAATCTAGCTTGGTATATAAAGGATGGCCTTGTATCCTCTATGCACAGGGGTCTATCCAAAGAGAAACTTGCTAATATCAAGAAAGAGACGAAAACATGGCCCAAAATAATGACTCAGCTGGATCTCTTGACTAAGAATGTAACAGGAGGAAACCAGAAAAGTGTTAATGTTGTAGCTGCTACTGGAGATGTGGTGTATGAGAATGTATCGTATGTAGGAGGCTATAGTGAAGAGGTACATTATATGGGTAATCAGATGATGGGTTCTCGACCAACTTTTTTAAGGACCCCAGGAACCAAGGTTGCAATAATGGTGTTAGATGGCGAGATAGAACATGGCTAGAACAACCTCAAGTTGGAGATTACAGAGACTGTGATAGAGCAACGGATAGGTATGTTCCTCCCCATGATAGGGTTTAGGTTGTTGACCCAATAGTGAACCAGGAAAACTTCCGAACTGAGGACATGTTGACCCTAATGTTGAACAAGGTTGAGGCCTCTGACAAAGTTTTAAGGAAGATATGGTCCAATTTTCATAGCTAAGTTAAACTGTGACTTCACACTTAGCTTCAATTAAGCACTTGGAGACTCAACTTGGTAATATTTCTGCCTATCTCAACCAAAGACCAAAAGGAGGATTGCTAGTGACGTAGTGGCTAACCCAAAGAGTGTAGACCAGTAGTGTTTAGCTATCATGACATGCAGCGGTAAAGTTGTAAAAGATGTTCAACCTACACCTTTGGTTGAAGAAGGCGAGAAAGAATTGGAAGAAGAAGGCACTATGAGTGCTAATGATAATGATGATCTAGATGTGAATGAAAGTGATGAGACTCTTGGCAATCCCAAGGGTAGTGAAACAGAGAAAGTTGAGAGTGATGTTATCAATGCTAAAAGAGCATAACCCCTAAGAATTCAAATCTAGTTGTGAAGTTGAAAGTTCTTCAGGTTAAGATCGATCCTCTATTCCCTCAAAGGTTGAAGAAGAAAGAGGAGGATACAAAGTTTCAAAAATTCCTTTCTATATTCAATTCTCTGTCCTTAAATGTCCCATTAGTTGAGGCAATAACTAAAATGTCAGGGTATGCTAAATTCATGGAGGAGTCGGAAACCAAGAAGCAAACCTTGGAGTGTGAGACGATTGAGGTATCTCTTAATTGCAGTGCTATCTTGACAAAAAAAATGGTTGCTAAGAAAGAGGACCCTAGTGCAGAATAATTCTTCACCATTAGAGCTTGCAAATTTAGCAAGGCATTATGTGATTTAGGCATAATCAGAAATCTCATGCCCTTATCCATATTTGAAGAGTTGGCGTTGGACACATATTTGCAATTATGATGTGGTTGCTTATGGCCGACCGATCTGTCAAAAGACCGATTGGAATTTATATGATATTCTGGTGAAGGTAGACAAGTTCATACTACCAACTGATTTTGTGATATTGGATTGTGAGATAGATATGGATGTATCCATTATCTTAGGTAGACCATTCTTGGCTACCGGAGGGACTCTAGTGGATGTTGGGAGAGGGGACTTGAGGTACAGCATCAATGAGGATGAGGTTGTGTTCAATATTTATGGAACTTTGAAGCTGGCAAAAGACCTTCACGTGGTATCGGTGATAGATTAGTCATGGGTGACTTGAGAATAGGAGGAACTATGTCATGTCACGATGTTAACTATGGCGCTGCTTAGGAGGCAACCCAAGGTGAGTGTGTAAACTTTTCTATTTGAATAATGGGTGTTCTTTTGTGTAGGTACATGAAAAGGAAGAAACTAATGTGGAATGCTGAAAGGGCGACCGCGTGAATTAGTTTTGTGGATCGCCGAGTTGGGATGGTGATCGCCAATTTAATCACCCTTTAAGTCGTCTGATGACTCTTGAGGTGCTATCAAGTTAGGCAGTCTAAGTTGCAAGTTGGTGAATCGCTAAACCAGTTGAGCAATTGCCAGTTTCACCGTCTTTTGTGACTGGAGTTAAGGTTTGATTTATATTAAAAAGGGGTGGTCTCCAACACAATGGGTGTACAATTGAAAGTGTTTGGTGGAGTGAATCGACATCGCCGATTCCTCGCACCTACCAACCTATTAAAGGCTTTTCAAGTGCCTTGGCTTTTCACTCTCCATATTCCTTCCTTTTCACTTCCTTTTCAAGCCAACCCCTCCCATAGTATATTTTCTTGCATTTTGCTTTGATTGAACACTTTTCATCAATAAGAATTCCATTTGGGAAGCTCTCATCTCTAGTTCATCATTAAAGTGGTGTGTTTCAGCCCTTTGCTTTAGCTACTTTTGAATGGTATTGAAATGATGAGGGCATGAAAAGGGTTTTGTGAGCTTTTTAATCATGATTTATGGTTGAAATCTTGTTAAGAATCATGTGGCTAATGTGTTTTTGTGATTCTAGAACCCTATGCTTCATGTGAACTTAGTTTATTTGTATTTTTGATTCATTAGAAAATCATGAAATTGAATGTGCATTGGTTTGGGCTAGGGCTAGATTTGATGAATATGTTGCTGAAAGGTTGAATGCTTCTAACACCCCTCATGTTTACAGGATTGGAAAACTGGGAGTTAAGATTTTGGTTGACAGGTTGATCTTACAAGCCACTTTACAGCCAGTAAATGCATCCACAGATTGTAGGTGCACTTGTGGAAAGTTCCCATTAAAACTGGAAAATTGAAGAAATTCTGAAAATTGGCTTACGAGTTAGCAGATGGACTGTATAAAGAACCATGGCCTGTCAATAGGTCTTATAGGTGGAGGTCCTAAGGAACCAAAATTTTTTCTAAGTTTGGGGTCTCACTACGAAGGGTTCTATGGCCCGTAAGTTCATCCACGAGTCATGCTACATGTTCGTGGGTCAAAAGTCGCAATTCTAATAGCTCAATTTTTGTGACACCTAGTTTCACAAGGAAAGATACAAGCCGTAAGTTGATCCATCGCCCGTAGAAGGGGTTTTGTGGATTACTTCAGCAGTTTTTAATGAAGGGTGTTTTTGACTTTTTCAATCCATCTAAGTCCTAAACTATGTCGTTTTGGCTACTCTAACTACCCTAACCGACTTAACCTCTATAAAGTCCTATTCCTAACTCATTCAAAGCTTTTATTTCCCAAAGTTCTCTCAAGGGTTCACAATATTTCTCTCTCTAAGTCAAAGATTTCATTGACACTAAAGCTTGAATGTTTGACTAAGGATTTTCAGATTTTCTTCTTTAACTCTAAGGGCTTCATTTATGGATTAGTTTCATCCGTGAAGTCCAATCCAAAACCTTCCTTTTTATCAAAATTGATGATTTTTATGGGCTTTTAAGCTATGATTCCTAATGCAAGGACTATGACTCCTATATGATGACTATGGCTAATTATTGAATCATGATGAATTTCATGATGTATATGATTTTCAAGCAAAAGTATGTGGTTTCAAAGTATGCATGATTAGGGCTTAATGTTTGATGTGGGTTCCCTTGTTTATAATCTAATGTGATTTTAATTGCATATTTTCTCTAAGAATCCTACTCAATTGCATGATTTTGACTCAAATGTTTATGAGCCCACACTTAGCCCTAGTCTCCTATAAAGTTATCTATTTCTACGCCTATGATCTCAAGTATGAAAAGAATATTTTAAATGATGATGATGATATTATGACCATGATTATGTTATGAAAGCTATGATGATGCTATGATAAAGAGGGTGATGAAAAACTTAATATTTATGATGATGTTAAGGTGGGAATGTCTACCCATACTATGATGAAAGCAAGTAGATGGACTATTATTACGACATGATGTTAAGATGGGTATCTCATTCACCATGTGACGACTATCCCCCTAGGTTGGGTCATTATAAACCTAGTCATTACACGGCGAATGAGATACTCGGGGGCACCTCACCCAAGTCATCTAAGCATCTCAAGCATTCATCGGTCATAAATAGAGACACGAGGAAAAACACAAGGGGAAAGGGGCTATGGGCCATGTTTTGCAATGAAGCAACATTAAAAGCAAGAAACTTAGAAAAAAAACATCTTTTGTTCATAAGCATACCACTAATACATAAGGACGTAACGGTAAGGTCGGTTTCCATCAAATAAGAAGAACATTCCAAAATTGACAACATAGAAAGTTAGCGCCTCAAAGGGGCCATAATTACATTGTTTAGAAATAAAAAAATATATATAACGAGTGGAAAGTAGGTGGATACCTGAACTAAGGGCTCACCACAACAAAAGCTAGTCTCGAACGCCAACTACTAGCCATGAGCCGATGGAGAAGTACCCGTCTCTACATGGTTAAATCATGCAGTCAAATATGCGTTAGTACGTTGGAATGTAATAAGTTGTGAGATGCAATGCACGGATGAAATTGTAATGCCATCATTATTAAAAATAACATATATGAGTTTACATAAAATAAAAGAGTCATGAGATAAACTTAAACTTGCACAAGGAATATGGCTCAAAATCAATATGAGACAGTGCATAAGGAAACAGGTAAAGTAAAGGCATATCATATGATCATATAAACTTGTGGGAATGGACCATAACCGACAATAAGACCACGTGAGCTACTACATGGAATCCAATGAACTTTCCATTGGGAAAAGTCCAATGCGCTCCTTCCATTGGGAAAAGGGGAATTTACTTGCCAATGTAGATATCCAAAACTTAGTAACTTTGCAATTTCATCTTTCATAACTTTTGGGCCTACGTGGATCTACTAGCCTAACCTATAAGGCTCCTATAGTGGCACATAGTTAGGTAGATCAAGATTTAGCTTCAAGGGATCATTCCTCCACTAACAGGATAAGTCCTAATCTCTAGTCTTCTCAATGCTGAGTCATCCTATGAAAATCTTTAAAACATAGTCTTAGAATCATAAGTAGCAATCATAGGAGTAGCTCAAACTTAAGAATCTTTCTTGAACATCTTTTAGGGCATTAATCATTATACATATATCTTGGTAAACTATAACTTTGAAACTCTTCGTGAATGCTCTAATCATAGTCATAATTCATGGAAAACTTTCATGAAAATAAGGCAGGCTTATTTAATGCATAAAACAATCATAAATCATATAAGTCTTAAAAGATTACTTTAAAGAGAACATCAATGTTTCCCTTATACATATCAAAACCCATCATAACATCATCATCATACTTCAAAATGGTTGTATATTTATTTAAAACATAGTTATTGAACTTCATGAGTAGCATACGGTAACATAGAAATCATGAAATCATTATAAGCATGAACTTAGAATTGTGGAACTTAAAGAAAAGGTAAAATGCATAATAAGGAACTTTATGGGTGAAAGGATATCCATAAATCAACCCACATACCTGAGAAACTAGAGAGAATCGAAATTGAAGTCTTCGGGAAGAAACTTGAAAACCTACCTTATTTTTGGGAGTTCTTGAGGACCTCTTTTTCCTTAAAGGATTTGAGAGTATAAAGTGAAGGAAATTAGGGCTTGAGGGTCATTATTGGTCCCTTTTCCATCCCCAAAATGACATGGTTTTGAATTAGGATTGAAGGGAATGACCAAACTGCCCCTCATTAAAAACTATCAGAAGCCATCTATAAGACCCCGACTACAGGCCGTAAGTCCTTTTGTCTGATGGCTCACCTAAGAATCTTGAAATATGGTTTTTTTTAATTGAAAACCATGACAAACGGGACGAGCCTTAGTATTTTCTGTGGGCCGTGGTTAGACTCGTAGAGGTCTTTCCACACAGCCAAATTCCCACCTTGTAACTGGCCTCTTTATACGAGACTTTATACGGGTCGTATCCCATTCTACGGGTTGTCTCATAAGTCATAGATTACCTTCATGAAAACTCCAAATTTCCATCATGTTTGAAGCTCCACTCATGTACCTATGTACGAGTCGTAGAACAACTTCCGGGCCGTGAACTGTCTCGTAAACCAGGTTCTCAGTTATTTTTTAGGCCAAGCTTACTGCACTCAGGGCTCCTAAACTGGGATCATTACATTCTTGCTTCCTCAAAATTCCTAGGTAAATTATCTACTTGAAGAACATTAGAAAAATTACCTTAGCACCTCTACTTTCAGTAATTAGTAACAGCCCGATTTTATACGAAATTGAGCTTCGAAGTGGCTTTATTTTTTATCCTCCATATCTGTCTAGCAGTTGAACTCGCATATCTCTTACTGTTTCACGCATTTGTTCTCTGCATATCTGTCTAGCAGTTGAACTCACATTCTCTTGAACAAGGTGCTGGAGAAATTGCTTTGGATAGGCTACTGAACTCGCAAATCCTTTCAGCACCCACTACAATTTACATCTGACCTCCCAAAATTGCTTATTTAATTCACTCTATTTTGAAGCGTTTACTGTCCCATTTTGATGAAATAGATCACAAATTAAAGAAGTAGCTAAATTTCATCAATGGATATGAGTTGTTATCGTGTTGACTGTGTCTCTATATGAATGTGTTCTCTTCTCTTTTCCTTTCTTATCAGTGTGTGGTTGTATAATTTTCTTACTTTGTTGGGACAGAAAAAAGAGAATATAAATAAGATAATTTAGACATACAGTCGCGGATTGACTATAAAATTAGTGTGCTGTAGCACCTTTACTTTCAGAAATTGGTTAGGAAAATCTATGGATCCTCTAATTTCAGCAATTAGTTACAATCCAACTACATAAACTAAAGCTCGAGCATGAGTTGTAATGATGATTGGTTCAAGCTTTACCGTGTCACGCCTTTATTTTCTGCATATTCGTCTAGCAGTTGGATATGCAATTCAATTGCACAAGTTGCTGGACAAATTCCTTTGGATAGGTTGCTAAACTTGAAAATCCTTTTCAACACGCGTTAAAATTCACTTCTTATCTTCCTAGATTGCACTTTAAATTTACCTGTTTTGAGGAGTTTGCTGCCCTTTCTGATGAAATAGAACACAACTTAAGGAAATAGCTAAATTTCTATCAATAGATATGAGTTTTGTGATTACATTGACCATGTCTCTATATGAATGTGCTTTCTTCCTTTCTGCTTTCTTATAGGTGTGTGGTTGTACAATTTTCTTAACTTGTTGAGACAGAAAATAGAGAATATAAATAAGTTATGTAAATATTAGTCCAGGAGCTCTGTTGTAACATCTCTACTTTCAGAAATTAGTTGCTACCGAAATGTTTACTTGAAGAACATTAAGAAAATCCATAGATCCTCTAGTTTTAGCAATTAGTTGCAACCCAGCTACATAAATTAAAGCTTGAGCATGAGCTGTAATGATGACTGGTTCCAGCTTTGTTGTTTCAAGCCTTTGTTCTCTACATATTTGTCTAGCAGTTGGACATGCAATTCTCTTAAACAAGTTGTTCGACAGGTTGCTAGACAGATTCCTTTGGAAATGTTGCTAAACTCGCAAATCCTTTTCAGCACGCGCTAAAATTCACTTTTCGTCTTTCCAAATTACACTTTAATTCACCTATTTTCAGGAGTTTGATGTTCCTTTTTGATGAAATAGATCACAACTTAAGCAAATAGCTAAATTTCTATCAATCCATATGAGTTCTGTTATTTTATTGATTGTGTCTCCATATGAATGTGTTTTTTGCATTTGTATAGATATGTGGTCGTATTACTTGCTTACTTTGCTGGACAGAAAAAGAGAATATAAATACGTTAATTTAAATATCAGACATACAATGTAGGAGCTCTAATAATTGACTATAAAGAATGAGTTGTAGCACCTATATGAAATTTGTAGTTGAAGAACAATAGCACAATGTGTAGAACTTGCATCCCAACGCCATAACTTCAGCTATAACATCTTCTACCTTGACGTCATTTTATATTCTCAGATTTTTAGACAAGAATCAGATAACGTGATTCTATATCAATAAGCAAGAATAATACTTCGTGTTGTCATATGCTTCTTGCTTGTATTTATTCAAATTAGTCGCACTATATATGATGTTTTTATATACATTATATCTTTCATCCTTTGACACATTTATTTTCTTATTTCAGGTCATACAATATGAAGTTAGCTAATTTCCCACGTGGAAGATTTCACTACGAAGAAGAGTTGCAAAAATAATTTAAAGACATTATTCACTATATTAGTATGAACAATGTAAGTTTTTGTAAGTTATGACATTCATATTTTGGATTAGTACTCTTTTTTAATCGTTTTATCTATAAGTAATATATTTTTATCATTTGCCAAACATTGTTGTTACTATTCTCGATGAATGTAGAAATTACTATTAACGGTGGCTAAACAATTGTGTTAAAGGTTATGATATTTAGCATCAATTTAGGTTAATTCATTGTCCATGAAAATGGATGTTAAAGGATTACATAATGAAGTTTTAATAAGCAATATTGTAGCCTTTAGTATTGCCTACAAACAAATGTCGTTAAAAATGTCAACTATTAGTGGCAATTTAATTGAATTTACCTGCCATAAAAATGGATGCTAAAAGGGTAAACTAATATGTCTTTTGGAAGGAATATTATAGCCATTAATTGCAATTCAAAAATTACCGTTAAAACTATAAAATTAGCAACTATTTATATATATTTTATTGACTAAACCAATGGACAGTAAAAGACCATAATTAGCCGTTATGAATTAGCTTTAGTAGCCAGTATAATTGCCACAAATAATTGCCATAAAAGCGAGTGATTTTAGTGGCAATCAATGCTGCTCTTTACCAGCATTTCACACAATGACCGAAGAAGTCATCGCCGACCCCAACATTGCTGGTTAAAGACTATTGGCCAGTATAGGTTATCGCGAAAACTGTTATTGCCGATAAAGTCAAATTTTATTGCCATTGAAAGGACATTAGTACTTTTGGAATGTACTAAGTATGTGAGATGCAATGCAAACATGAAATTGTAATACCATCATTCATAATTAAAACATATGTATGTGTATAAAACGGTAAAGATACATAAACATGAGCTTAAGCATACACAAGTAACGCTCAATATGAATGAGAATCATGCAAAAGTTGAACACAGGTGACGGAACCATGTCATAGAATCGTGAACCTTGTGGGAATGGACATTAATCGACATATAAGACCATATGAGCTACTACATGAAATCCAACATAACCCCTTACGTTGGCACAGAGAGTCCACTTGCCAAGTGGAACTCTGTCACTTTGCATGCATCTTTATATAACATAAATGGCCTACGTGGATCCACTAGTCTAGCCTACAAGGACTCCTATGGTGGCACATAGTTAATGGGCTAAAGGGTCACTTCTAGGGTTATCTTATTGAACCCCATCACTATGTTCCATTCGATGCTAAGTCATCCCACAGATTCTTTAAGACATACAATTAGTTGATTTTGACACTTTAGAATCATAAGTAGCAAGTCTTCAGAGTAGCTCAAACTTAAGGAACCACCAAGTGAGCATTGTCCTTTCATATTGGGGACCTTCTTAAATATCTTGTAGGACAACTATTAATATGCTTATATCTTTGACAAATCATAACTTTAAAACTTTTCTTTAATACCCTAATCATCATCGTATATCATGCAAACTTTGGATTGGAACTAAGTGGGCCAACTCATAAGTTAAAATATCATAAATCATAGAGAATATGTTTATTTAAAACATGTAAAACAACCCACATTTTATCATTTAAAATACCCATCATTGGAGTCATCATCATTAACTTAAATATATGTAAATACTTAGTAAAATATCATAGGATATCATTGAGATCATTTAATAACATAAAATATCATAAAATCATCATAAGCATACATGGTAACTTGAAGGAACTTAAAGAAAAGGTAAAAAGACATTATGTAGGACTTCGTGGGTGAAAGCGTACCCATAAATCAAACTCACATACCTTGGTGAAGCTTAGGAAGAAGGCACTTGTTGTTTATGAAAGAATCGCCTTGACACCCTAGCCTTTTTAGCTTGTTCTTGAAGAGAGGAAGAATGCCTTAGAACTTTTGAAAGTAAGAGATGAAAGGAATGGGAATTTCTTTGGGTTTAAGGTCTGATTTAGAGGCCTAAAGTTCATAAAAACAACCTAGTTTAGAATTAGTATAGGCGGAAATAACGAAATTATCCTTCATTAAAACTATCGGACCAGACCTACAAAAATCCAACTATGGGTCGTGGTTTGAACCATGAATTGTAGTCCTGGTCGTCCTGTTCTCCTTATCCAATATTCAGAAACTGATGGCTGGACCCAAACCACAAAACACCCACTTACGGGCCGTCATTTATTTACGTGTCATGGTTGGACTCATAAAGTCCTTCCACACTTAACAAAATTTCACTTTTCTGGGTTACATTCTACAAAGGCTTCCTACGGACTGTGGAATGGTCTACGGACCATCCTGTTAATCATGGTCCTCTTTCCAGAATCTCCGAATTTATTCATGTTTGACACACTCATTTACGACCCTATCTACGAGCCGTCAAATGACCTACAGGCCGTCATATGGCTACATGGTTTACCCTACCTTGGAAACTTTTTCCTCCTGAAGTTCATATATTCATGGTCCAAATCTACTGCTCATGGTTCTATCTTCGGTTGTGGACTCAACCTCGTGAATTGACCCTTGTCACTTTTCAGTCTATCTTTTTCTGCACTTTTAGGCTTCCAAACTGAGGGTTGTTACAACAAACATATGGTGGCATATAGTTAAGAGACTAAGACTTTATATAGGGACTTCTTGGGTCAAGCCCCCACCTTAAGCCTCATTCGGTGCTAAGTCTAGTCCCACGGAGTACATAACATAATCAATAGTGTAATCATGACTTGAATAACTTGTAAAAGTATATCAACATAGTAAGAGTAGCTCATTCATATACTTGACCCCTTCAAGTGAGAATTTGCCTTGCACATGAGGGTAAAACATAGAATAATAGGGCTTATAATCTTGTTTATCAATTATAGAACTTTTCATGAGTGTGATACATACTTAGAAGCCCATAAATTATCATAACATACATATCTTGTATAACTTGTCATAAAATATTTCATCAACATATGAGACTTTATCATGTAAACTTAGTCATACATAGTGGGTGTATGTAATTGAACTTAAAATCAAGAAATTCAAGAGTATAGGACATGAATAGAGTAAAACATGATCATTTAGAAACCATTCAAATCAACCCACCATCATCATAGTAAAACCCTTCATTTGGGTATCATGAAATCCATCTTAAAATTCATTATTTTCACAGCACCATATCATGTATAGCTTTAATAATCAAAATCAACTCATAGGATAAACCCTTGATAGATGTTCATGCATGATCAACCCAACAATTGACGAATCTTAATTTAAATCATGCTTATAATGAATAATAGGAAATACCCATGAAGCATTAAGCATTGGAATCAAGAAATTTCATTGGAAAAGGAGATTTGGGCTCCATGGGTGAAAGGACCCATGGATGAAGACCCACATACTTTGAAGTCTTGAAATTGATGAAGAAGACTTGAGGAGATTTGGGAAAATCACCTTGAGACTTGACCTTCAATGGAGGAAGCTTGAACCCTAGAAACTTGAGAGAATTTGGTATAAGAATTTGAGAGAGTTTGGAGAGGTTTTAGGGGTTTAGATTCGAGTATCCCCGTATATATGGGTCCAGGGATATTTTTCAATTGCCGTTACTCAAATCTGAAGTTTTCAAAAAAAATTGTTCATGGGTGAAATAGGACAGCTTCAATATATATATATATATATATATATATATATATATATATATATATATATATATATATATATATATATATATATATATATATATATATATATATATATATATAGGAGGAATCTATAACCGATATATAAGATCATGCGAGTTATAACATGGAATCCAACATAACCCCTTACATTGGCCAAGGAGACTACTTATCAGGTAGAGCTTCGGCAACTTATGCATGTAATCATTCATCATTGGGAATTTTGTGGATCCACTAGCCTAGCCTACAAAGGCTCCTATGGTGGCACATAGTTAATGAGGCATGAGATTACTACTAGAGTTCATTTACCAAACCCTACCTCATGTCCCATTTGATGCCAAGTCTAGTCTCATGGAATAATAATAAGCATAATCATATGCATAGAACATTCATATACTTTGAAAACATAACTTTATCATAGTAGGAGTAACTCATTAAAACCTTTATGATTAATTCAAGTGAGAATTGTCCTTTAATAGATCCATTATTGGATGAAAACTATCCTTTCACCATCATTTATATATTCATAAAAAGGGAAAAGTACACAGAATAGACCTAATTTTGAAATTATTTACCCTTAATAGACCCAATTCAAACTATTTACCCTTACTGGATCCATGGTCCTAACTAGTTACCTTCTTACCTCACTTACGCCTTTTTTATTTCACCCTGATGTCATGCTGACATCAGCATAAAATACTATGAAATATATTCCGGTAATGTATATATACCATATTGGTATCATATAGAATGAGCTTAATTCTTTGTGATACTCTGGAGGTATATTGATACCCAATTGATATTATATGGGATTATGTTTTTTAAGAAATAAATAATAACTTATTACACTCTAAATTAGTAGAAAATATATTTGTTGTGATACTCCGTCAATATATTTATACCTTATCAGTATCGATAGGACTAGAAAATTATTAAAGTTACAAAATTATTTATTAAACTCTAAATTAGTAGAAAATATATTCTTATGATACTACGTCAGTATATTGATATCATATAGTATTATATAACTTTGATCTCTTTTTTTAATGAATAAAATAATTAAGAGAAAATTATTAAAGTTACAAACTTATTTATTAAATTCTAAATTAATAGAAAATATATTCTTTGTAATATTCTATCGATATATTGATACCATATCCGTGTCAAATAGGACTGAGTTTAATCCTCTGTGATACCCTATTGGTATATCATACAAGGTGGTGTTGATGTTAGCATGACGTCAACATGCAAATTTTAATATCAGGGAAGCGAATTTTAATAATATTGCTTTAAAGGAGCACAAACTTACTTTTCCCTTCATAGAGGGGCTTCCATCATCTCTTTCATAACTTTCATAAATATTTCATTGAAACTCATATCGTTCAAAACATGCTTCATTTGGACATAGGGTAAAACTAGGTGGCTTCAATGCTTTTAGACTTTAGATCATGTAATGCACGAGGATTATGCATAAATATCATGAAATTCATCAATTCGGACGATGTATAAAAGCAACCCACCATGAACTTTTAAAACCCTAGGTAGCATGTCATGAACATCTTGTAAATAATTAACCTTTCATAATATAAAATAAATTCATAACAAAATACATTATATGGAAATAACTTTATCATGATATAAGCATTTGAAGAGATACCATAAAACTCATGAAATTCTCATAACTTGAAACTAAGTAGATAAATGAAAATACTTGAGCTTCATCGATACAAGAAACCCATGAATGAAACCCACATACCTAGTATGCAAAAACTTCAAGGAATCCGACCAATGGAGGTCCAAGCTTGAAACCTTAATCCCTTGCCTTCAAAGAAGCCTTGAGGGTTAAGAGTCTTGGAAAATTTTAAGTGAACTTAGAGTTGGAATAGAATGAGCCATGTCATGGTAGGGTTTGGGACTGATATGGGTAGTTTTAGGCTTTAAATGACGTTGTTAGGGACTTAGGTAGCGGGAAAAAGTCAAAATTGCCCTGGGAAAGCCACAACCTTGATCTATGGGTCGTAGATTAATCTACGACTCGTGAATAGGGGTTCCAACCTAGTTATACCCTAAAACATCATAAACTTGGACTCTGAATCCCAATATATAAATCCTCTACTACGACCTGTAGTTCCATCTACGATCGTAAACAGCCCTCATAGGTTCACTCAACACTTAAAAAATTTCACATCTCAAAACCTAAACCACGAAATGATTTCATGACTCGTCAATCGAACAATGATATGTACATGGTCTTGTCTGGTTACACCTCCCTCAACTTCAAGGAAACTCAAACTTGATCCTCCAATCTACGAGCCTCTGTCTACCGCCCTTAGTTCCTTTTATGGGTCGTAGATACCCTTCGTGCACCAATCCCCATTTCAGAATCTTACCAAGTTTCTTTCCCATCTGCAAGGCCTACCTATGACCCATAAACCCAATCATGGACAATAGATGGGCTCATACACCACTACATTAGAACTCAATTGCACCTTCTTTTCGAATTCCAACCTTTTATCATGCGAGCACTTACATAAAATCTCGTGAACTCTAGATCGCATAAAGAGTAATTGAACGAAAATCATTGAAATCATATAATTGATGTCAATTCATACATAATTAGAGTAATAATCATGATGTAAAACGCAATCCATGCAATTGGAGTTGAAATCATAAAAACCCATTTGAATTCATACTTGGAAAAGGTAGAAAAAGTAGTGATTTTGTTGCGTTCCATAGATAAAAGGTATCCATGGATGAAAACCCACACACCTTGAGTGAATTTCTTGAGAAAAGCTTGAAAATCAATGGAGAAATTAGAAGCCCTAACGTGATCTTCAATGAGGACTTGTAGGAGAAAACAATTGTGAGAATTTGTGAGTTTTAGAGACTTGGGTGAACAAGGTGAGTTTCTAAGGGTTTGGATGGTTATTCGGTAGTTATAAGACCGAAATTGCGTAGTTAAGGAGTTAGGATGGTACGAAATATCAAAAATACGTTCATTGAAATTTTGTCGGACAAGGTCCAAAAGCCCATCTACAGGTCACACTTAGATTTACGGTCCGTAAAAAATGTGTTCGTGGAAAGCAAGCTAAAATTTAAGGTTGCAGAATTATACGAAACCAATCTACAACTCGTCATTTCATTTACGACTCGTCCGGCGTGATCATCATTCAAATACTGAAACTTGAAATTTGTACTCAAACAAGATACCTCATTTGCGATCCATAAAAGTTTTTACAGGTCGTAAGACCCATCTGGTAGATAGCCCATAAATTTTCAAAATATTCCAAGTGTTGGGGCACTCCACAAACCCCAACCACAAGCCATATTTCCTATTTACGGGCTCGTCCTGTTGGTTTGTGGTTCAAGTTTTGAGACCTAAATTTTCACTCCATCATCCGCAACTTATACATTCTGATATATCAAAAAGATGGACAATCAAACCTATTTCTCGATTCACTCAAAGAGGTGAATGGGATCTCAATAGAGATATGTAAAAAGCAGGTCCAATTACGCGTATTCCTAATCCTAAATGGAATGTAACGATGTAGGAATCCATATGTACACATAGTATCTATTTAGATACGCCTGAATAGCCCCTTCTCATTATGAGAATGTATATAACCCTATTCCGGCCTGGTCCAGTATGGAATGAACCTCGTGGTTCATCGAACTTCCTAAAATTTTTCCAAGTCCAATAACCCTACTATAATAGCCCTTCTACAACCCGTCGTTCCATCTATAGGCCATAGTTCAGCCTCATAAAATCTGTCAGTGTGCATTGTTTGTATTTTTCTTCCTTGTTCCAACTTTTCAACTTACGGGATATTACATTTTTCTACTTCAACTAAGAAAGTAATTTTCTTCATTAAAAAATAAACTCCCTACTTCCACTAAGAGAGTCACTTTCCCCAACATCAGATGAAACAATATATAGAGATAAACACTGACTACGATACCATGTCAACTGCAGCTATTCTAGTTGAGAAATGAAGAATCATTTACATGCAATCAATTTACAACCTATAGAAGTTGCACAGAGTTTGAAGAAGAGATGGCTCATTGCATTGATTCTAAAAGACGCGTAAATGCACAGCCAAATCAGAGGATTAGTTACACATCCAATGTATCTTTCCTAACTGGTTTAGACAATTACAGATATGCCCTTTAGTGTAAAGCAATTATAACAATTACACTGCTAAACTACTCTAATATCTCAATATATTATAAGTACAACCAAAAAGCTATAGACAGAACTGGGAACTCTTTGCATCACCATTAGTTTTCTGGACTCAAGTCTCTTATCAGGCTGATACAACTTTGTGGTGGATGGTAGCTGCAGTTTGCTTCTCAAGTTTCTTCCACAAATACAAAGCTCTTCTAATTATGTTATCTGCAGAAAATCCTTCAGCATAAGCACTAATAGCCGTTAAGAGGCTAGTAAATTTCTCCCCGCCATCCTGCATCAGAAATCTCAGCTTTCAGATTATAGCAAACATCCTAAGCATCAGCACTAGTTTTATAATTTGACAAGTTCCTGAACTGATTTTCTAATGCTTGTTACCAACTATATAAATTCAAGCTTCAATATAATATGCACTCATAGGAATAAGCTATCAAAGGACAGAGCCAATCTTGAAAAATAGAATTAGCCCACACAAGGTGCAGGCATCAGCCTAATCAAAACTCTCATAACAAACAATAAGGAAGACAAGGGGCTTTTAAATGTATGGACTGCTCAAGCTGATATCAATGTGGACCTTGAAATTCATTGATGTAGACAGACAAATCTAGGATTTCTATAACACAGGTGCACTAAAAGAAAAGGAAAAATTGTCTACAATGGGAATTGATCCTAAATCCTCTAGGTAAATAACTCGTGCACTATCTGACCTTCTTCTAACATGAGAGCCAACAGATAATATTATACTCCCTTCGTTTTAAAAAGAATGGCCTAATTTGACTTGGCAAGGAGTTTAAAAAAATACTATACAATCATGTGAGGTCCTAAATTAAAGTTATGTCAAATGTACCAAAATGTAGCCTTAAACATGCCACGTGGAAAGCTGAAATTAAAGTGTTGCAAAGAAAGGAAAGAGTCATTCTTTTTTAAACAGGCTAAAAGGAAAGTAGGTCATTCTTTTTTAAATGGAGTACCAATTTTAGAAAACATATGTAAATAAAATACCTAATTTTACGGAATGACCATGGATTCACGTGCGCCATAATTTGGCCTATAAATTTGCCATTGATTGATGTGGAACATGTATCATTGAGTAATGTGAAATCATATTACAAATCAAATTTTTTATCCTTCAAGGAGCATCTATAGGCTGAAAAAAAATTTCCACCAAATTTGGGCGAGAAGGCCAACATACCTCCAATCAACAACTACATTTATATTAGATATATGGTGCAACAACTTTAGAAGTCCAACTCCCTGGACTGCCCTGACCTCATTCTAGGAATTAGGAAAACCACTTTGCCATTTGCCACCCACCACTAAGCAGTGCAAACTCGAATGGTTGGATGTTGAAACTCTAGTTAACACTTAAATAGCTTCTAAAATCACCGAACATGGAGATGCTTCTAGGACATTGATTCTAAGCGAATTGTTGAGTTGCACACAAACATAGACAGCATTTAGATTTATAGAGGAAGAGCAGCAAACATTAAGATTGATTCACCTCTGGTTTCTCAAATATCAAGTCATCAGGGGCAAAAGGAACCATGTAGGATGGAAGATCACATCGTAGGATTGCCTGCAAAATGGACAGAATTAGTCAGTGAGATGAATTATGAGGTCAGAACAACATATCATAGGGATAAGGCTACATACTAGATCCTTGCTAAGTCTAGCCAGCTCTGCATTGGATAGCAATGTCTGAAAACAAATTGAACAATTAAATTAAGAGTTTAATTTATCACCCACCTTCTCTTCAGAAGTAGAAGAATCAAGAATGTAGAAGGAATCACAGACAGGAGGAATATGAGTAAATCCATGAAGAAATTAGTACAAACAAGAACAATTCTGTGCTTATCTTGAGATTAAAAGAAAAGGAATCATGATTAAAAGGAGTTCCTTTTGAAGAAGAAACCAGGGAGCTACTTAAACCATATTGCAAAATTGACATTGATAGAGGTATTAATACAGATCCCAAAATGTCATTATGTCATACTAAAATGCCCGTAAATTAATGCAAATTTAACTTTAAGATTTATGAGAGAAATAACTACGAAGAGAATTTTTGACTGCTTCAAGTAAAAGAATGCAGTACATAACTACTGATGATGGAGGAAAAAAGCAAAATACAAGGAGCTAACCAGACAAGCTAACCTATAATGAGCTATCCCAATCTACAAGATTTGAGTAAATCTGTACAGAATAATACAGCAAGCAAACAATGTATATGTAACAGCACAAAGTATCCCAGCACTGACCCTTGGAAAATTCCAGAAGGCACTGGGAATAAAGGCACTGTCCAGTGACCGCAAGGGACTTTTAAGGACCGTAGGTTGGACTCATAGGTCCCCTCGACACTTGGTGAAATTTTGAGTTCCAAGAACTCTTTTTACAGAAAACTCGTCTGATTGTTTTCTCGTCTCCATCATCGAAAGGGTTTTACGGCGCATCTTTTTCATTCTTTCTTGGTTTTCCGGTAACTTTACTCACCACAATTTGCGCATTGCACTCTCGCGCTTTTTCCACCGTCTCACCGCCTATTCCACCGCTCTCTTTCTCCGGTGAAATCGATATTTTCAAAATTTCTCGTTGATTTGAAGCCGTCACTACACTCGTATAGCTACAATGGTGGTGGCGGTCAGTAATTACTTCAATCACGACTCGAGCTTTTACAGATTTTGGTGACGCCAGGCTATTTCCAGCTGCGCCAGTGATTTCCGGCGTCCTCCAGTCCTTTTCAGGCAACTTCCCAAGCATCTAGTGATTTCCGGCAATTCCCGGCGAATTTTGGGGTTTACTATTCTGATTCCGGGACATAGCTTCTCTCCAGCAACACGAGGATTTTCAGGCGAGATCTTCTCTGACGGATTCCAAGTGATATCTTCCATACTCTTCTCTGTTTACTATTTTCTTGATTGCAATATTGATTACACTAGTTAATAGCGACTGATTGTGATTGCATTATATTTCTTGGCTGTGGTGTATCAACTGTTTGTTCTGAATCAAAATTTTTTAACATCATTTAAAGGTCTATGCTGGCTTTATTTCTTTTTTTGGCTTTCTTTCTTATCTTGATCGCAATATTGATTACACTAGTTCATACTAGGTTGTGGTGTAGGAGTGGCCACTGGAAAAGCTCTTCTCGATTTTATTTCAATTGGGACTCCTTGTTTCTTTCTTTCTGGTTCACACCCATTTCAAAAGATTCAACTGTTTGTTGCAAATTTAAAATTTTCTACTTAATTTATTGTTGAATTTGCTCTAAAATTTCCTACTTGTTCGTGTGTAATTGAATGGAGTTTCCTTTTCTTTACGTGTTTGTTCGTTGTAAAATTTATTTGTTAGGGAATTTTGCAAGTTGCCTAATATTATTGTTACGTGTGCGTGTACTTTTTTTTTGTTTTGAGTTTCATGGTTGATTATTGAATAGGGAAAAGGGTCAAAAATACTCCTCAAGTATTGAGTATTGTTTGACTACATCCCCACCGTTAAAACGAATTTATTTATACCCCCGCCGTTACAATTCTCTCCACATGTGCCCCTAATTGGACGGAATGCCCCAAATAGCCTCATTTAACCCTTTTTTAATTATACCAATCCCAACCCAACCCAAACCCGACCTGTCCTAAATTATATACCAAGTTAAACATAAACCCTAATTATATACTAAATTATTGCAAGGTTTGTGGGTTTCCTTTGATTTGGTTGAACGACTTAGAGTTGGTGTGTGTTTTCTTTGAATTATGGGTTAGGGTTGGGATTTTGTGTGCCTTTAGCATCCAAAGTTCCCATATACCCACCAGCATCACCTACTAACTCATCATCCGGCGTGAGCACAAAAGCAAGACCGCCACCTATCGATGATGGGTTCAAATTAGTAACTGGAAATGTAAAGAATGTCGAGAAACTCGCCGGGAAATCAAACCCCGGTTGCCGGAATCTTACTGGCTTTGAATACAGAACTTTTCCGGCACTGAAATTCGGCACGCAGAGGTCACGTGTCAACTCACAGTGTTGTCACCTAAATGAGCATCACCAAGAAGCTTTAAACTACTCAGTGTTAAAGTTTCAAAGTCGAAATCAATTGTACCAAATGCTGACCTACTACTGCAAAAACAGAACAATAGGATGAATCACACAAGAAAGGGGCCGGAAAATTCTGCAAGATTTGATGTCATTGCTAGTTTCTAGCAAAATCCATCTGAGAATGAAGATCAAATTGTAGAAAAGTGAGATTTTTCACACAAAAATATCAATCACTACGAAAATTTGGTGAAGATACAAAGAGGGTAAGATATTTTTTGGGCTTAGAAACAGTGAAAATGCAAGAAAGTAGAAAACTAACACAGCAGAGTGTGGATTAAGAAGACTTTTAGATGAATGTTGCTGTAAATTTCTTCAAGAATTGACTTCATTGCAAGATTTAACGAAATCCCATTAGACCATGAAGATCAAATTGCATAAAGATTTAACCCTTGGGGGTTGGCCTTGTGGCCATTGACTTGAACCTTAGGATTTGCTCCCTTTCAAGGTCTCAAGTTCGAAACCCACTGGATGCAAACAATTTCAGAGGAGCATCGAACTAGGTAAAACCTAAATTAACCGTGGTGCACCTGGGGAAAACTCCTTGCCGAGGGCCTGTGCACCCCCGGGATTAGACGGGGCTCAAAGAGACTCGGACACCCGGTGCAAATAAAAAAAATGAAGATCAAATTGCATAAAGATGAGATTTTTAATACCAAAAGATCAACCCAACCATGGTAAAATTTTGACAAATTACAAAGAGGGTAAGTTATAATTGGTCTTAGAAACAGTGAAATGCAAGAAAGTAGAAGACTAACACAGTATATTTGCAGAAATGCTACTGTATAGTTCTTCAACAATTGACTTTATTGCAAGATTAAATGATACCCCATTAGACAATGAAGATCAAATTGCACAAAAATTTGAGGTTTTGTTTAATTTGGTATATAATTTAGGACGGGTCGGGTTTGGGTTGGGTTGGGATTGGTATAATAAGAAAAAGGGTTAAATGAGGCTATTTGGGGCATTCCGTCCAATTAGGGGCATAGGTGGTGAGAATTGTAATAGCGTGGGTATAAAAAATTCGTTTTAACGGCGGGGATGTAGTCAAACAATACTCAATACTTGAGGGATATTTTTGACCCTTTTCCCTATTAAATATTGTATAGTATTCCTAGCGTATATTTCTTGATTTGTATCTTTTTTGATCTTTGTAGCTTAGTGAGTTATTAGTTCTTAGTTTAGTGGCGTCAGGATCTAATGGTGGATTAGGGTCATGTCGATTGGGGTTGGAGGTAAGGGATAGGGGTGGTAAGAGGAGCACAGGCTTATCTAAGTTAAGGATAGGGTCGTGGAATATAGGATCAATTACAGGGAAATTCATAGAGCTAGTGAAGTGTCTTAAGAGGAGACATATTAACATAGCATGTGTTTAAGGAGACTAGATGGGTAGGGATCAAAGCTTAGGACGTAGACGGATTCAAGTTATGGTACTCGGGTGGTTGTAGGGATAGAAATGGTGTAGGTATTCTAGTAGACGAGGACCTTAGGAAATATGTGGTAAAGGTTAGGAGATTTGACGATAGGATGATGTCTATTAAACTTGTGGTTGGTAAGCATGTAGTGAATATAGTTAGTGCCCATGCGCCTCAAGTGGGCCTGGATGAGGAAGTCAAAGGCTCTTTTGGAAAAATTTGGATGAGGTTGTGAGAGGCATACCAGAGACGGAAAAACTCTTCATTGGGGAAGACTTTAATGGGCATATTGGAGCAACTACTAGCGGGTTTGAAGATGTCCACGGAGATTTTGGTTTTGGGGAGAGGAATGGAGGTGGGACGTTTCTATTGGATTTTGCCAAAGTCTTTGAGTTAGTTATCGCTAACTCATGTTTCCCGAAGAGAGAGAATCAGTTGATTACCTTTCGTAGTATGATAGCTAAGACTCAAATTGATTACTTACTTCTCCAGAAGGGCGATAGAAGCCTTTGGAAGAATTGCAAAGTTATACCGAGTGAAAATATCCCCACCAAACATAGGCTTCTAGTGATGGATTTAGAGATTAAGAGAGAAAAGAAGAAGGTTATTAATGCCCAATCGAGGATTAGATGGGGAGGCATGACCCCTGTCCTTTCACAAAAGATGGAAGAAAAGTTGAGTGATTTAGAGGCTTGGAGTAGTGGCGAAAATGTAAACGATATGTGGGACACTACTGCTGGTTGCATTAGAAAAGTAGCTACCAAGGTACTAGGGGTTTCGAGAGGGACCTTTGGTGAACGTCGGGGTGATTGGTCGTGGAATGACGAAGTTCAAGGCAAAGTGAAAGCTAAGCAGGTTGTTTATATGAAGTGGTTGGAGTGTAGGGAAGAGGATGAAAAGCGAAGGCTCAAGGAGATCTATAAGACAGCTAAGACAGAAGCGAAGATGGTGCTGACAAGTACTAAGACAGCAGCGTTTGAGCGACTATATGAGGAGCTAAGTGATTAAGGAGGGGTAAAGAGATTATATAGGCTTGCTAAGGAGAAAGAAAGGAAAGCTCGCGACTTGGACCAAGTGAAGTGCATCAAGGATGAAGAGGGTGAGGTGTTGGTGGATGAGACTTCCATTAAGCTAAGGTGGCAAGCTTACTTTCATAAACTCTTAAATGAAAAAGGAGATAGAATCATTCGGCTAGGTGAGTTGACACACTCCGAAAGTTATCGAGATTTCGATTATTGCACACAATTCAGAGTTGAAGAGCTTAGACGTGCTATTAGTAGGATGAAGAGAGGGAAGGCAATCGGACCTGATGAGATCCCGGTAGATTTTTGGAAGAACATGGTCAAGGATGTCATAGAGTGGTTGACTAGACTGTTCAATGCTATTATGAAGACTGCCAAGATGCCTGACGAATGGAGTAGTAGTACAATGGTTCCATTGTACAAGAACAAAGGTGATACTCAAAACTGTAACAATTACAGGGATATCAAGTTGTTAAGTCACACTATGAAGGTCTGGGAGAGAATGGTGGAGACGAGGGTGAGAAAAGTAGTGTCTATTTCAGAGAATCAGTTTGGATTCATGTCGGTACGGGCGACTATTGAAGCAATTCATCTTGTTCGAAGATTAGTGGAGAAATAGGGAATAAAAGGACTTTCATGTGGTGTTCATTAATCTCGTGAAGGCCTATGACAAAGTTCCGAGGGATGTCCTATGGAGGTGTCTAGAGGTGAAAGGTGTCCCAATGGCATATATTAGGGCCATAAAGGATATGTACGACAGAGCCAAAACTCGGGTAAGAACGGTGGGAGAAGACTCAGAGTATTTTCTTGTTGAGATGGTACTTCATCACAAATCAGTGTTGAGCCCTTTTCTGTTTGCCTTGGCAATGGAAGAGCTAAGGCGGTCTATCCAGAAGGAGGTCCCTTGGTGTATGCTATTTGCAGATGACATAGTACTGAATGATGAGACTCAGACTAAAGTTAATGATAGATTGGAGGTTTGGACACGCTTTGGAATCCAAAGGGTTCAAACTAAGCAGGACCAAAACAGAATACTTGGAGCGCAAATTCAGTGTTGCGAGGGATGAAGCAGACATTGATGTGAGGCTTGCCACTCAACCTATCCCAAAGAGAGATAACTTTAAGTATCTTGGGTCCATCATCCAGAGTAATGGAGATATCGATGATGATGTCACACATTGTATTAAGGCAGCATGGACAAAATGGAGGCTTGCCTCTGGAATATTATGTGATAAGAAGATTCCACCTAAACTCAAAGTTAAGTATTACAAAATGGTGGTTAGACCGTCTTTATTGTATGGGGTGGAGTGTTGGCCAATCCAAAACGCACATGTCCTAAAGATGCAGGTCGCAGAGATGAGGATGTTGAGATGGATGTGTGGTCATACCAAGAGTGTAAGATTAGGAATGAGATTATTCGGTAGAAGCTAGAGGTGGCTCCTGTGACTGATAAGATGAGGGTAGCGAGACTGGGCGATGGTTTGGACATGTGCAGAGAAGGAGTACCGATGCTCCTGTTAGGAGGTGCGAGAGGTTGGATTTGGGAGTTACACAGAGGAGTAGAGATAGACCGAAGAAGTATTGGGGGGAGGTGACCAGACAGGATATGGCAAAACTTAATCTCATAAGAGGACATGACCTTAGATAGAAAGGAATGGAGGTCGCGAATCAGAGTAGCAGGCTAATAGGTCTGGCCTTGGGGTATAGTAGGGTAGTAGAATTAGCCGTGTTTTATATCATGTGTTATCATTATCCATCATAGATATGTTGATTTTATCATATTTACACACTATCATGTATTTTTCTTTTTCGTTGTTAGTCGTTCTTTTTGTTTCCTTTCTTTTCCTTTCCCTTTTTTCCATATCTAGTTTATTCTGCTTATGGGTTTTTAAGATGAGGATTTCCAAGGTACAATCTTTCTACCTTGTGAGGTAGTGGTAAGGTCTGCGTACATTCTACCCTCCCCAGACCCCACTCATGGATTCCATTGGGTATGTTGTTGAAAGAACTCTTTTTACAGACGGATTCTGCGGCTCGTAGAAGTTTCTACGAACCATAGTTGGCATTCTTAGGTGGCGTTCAGAGACTAAAAAATCCGAGTAGGAAGGACTTATGGACCACAGATGGGGTTCGTACATTGAAAGTCTCGAACCCCCAAAGGCCCAACATCCTTTCTATGAGTGGGGTCCACAACTCGAAAAAGGGGTCTCGTAGACTGAAAGTCGAGAGGCCCTAACGTCTCATTACTTTTTCTACAAACTAGCAGGACGAGCCATAGAAGGTCGATCATAAACCCAAACGCCCTTGTTTTGGCGAAGGGTCTTCTATGACCCATAGAAACTTATATGGTCCATAGAGTGACTCAAAGATAGCCCATGATAATTTTAATGAGGGATATTTCTGTCTTTTTTCACCCTTTACCAATCAAAGTCATCATGTTTTGGGACTAAATTAAGCTCTATATAAATACCCTATGTGTTTTTACTCTCATTAACACTTAGAATATTTTGATAGGAAGCAGCGTAGAGGAGAAAAGCTAGAGTTCAAGAGTTTCAATCAAGTTCTTCGAGTTTTGCCTAAAGAATGAAGGATATTCCATGTAAGGCTATTCATAGTGTTAGATTGAATTTGTCCACACGCCCAACATCTGAATTCCATGTTTAAAAGTCTGAGTTTAGTTTAGCCCTAATTCCTTTGGGTTTTCGAATGAGTTATGATTTCTATCGAAGATTGTGTTTATACATATAAATTTTATTCTTGAATTGCTGTTCATGCCTAGTTTCACATGAACCCTACTTGAGTTGATGATCATAGTTTTCATTATGCATAATTTCGAATTAATGATAATAGATTTGACGCATTGATGTAAAATATGAGTTCTAGGAAAACAAAAGTGTCCCAAATATAGATGGCATTGACTTTATGCATTATTTTACTGAGTCTAAATGAGCATGAGAATTGAGCATAAATGATGTTTTTGAGAAAAGAGTTTTAATGAAATGTGAGTAAATTTTAAAGCATTTTGTCTTAATAATAAGAGCATGATGAATTGAGGAGAGATTTGAGTTTTGAGTAGAGTTCAATGAGACTAGACGAGATGATTTTCAAGCATTTTAATTGGGCCACATGAGCATAATGAATTAAGTTTGGGAGTAGTATTGAGCATCAATTTTGGTAAGAGTAGAGGCAACTCAAACTCCATAAACTACGTAGTCAATGTAGGACAGGACAGTGCCACTGGTTCGAGCGGTTCCTCACTTGTCCCACAAGAGGATACTTATTATGAATGCAGTGACATTGCATCCCTTACTCTGGCAAGGCATTAGACGGCTATGGCAACAACCACAGTTCGTTGTATCATCACTCGCTCATCCATGATGGTTGTTGGTTAAAGAAACTCCCCAAGAGTAAATAATATTATTTTATTGTGATTACATTTAATTGAGTTTATTTACAAAGCATTGTTTTACTCTTAAAACTTGCATGGTTTATTTTTGAGATGACTATTCTTGAGTAAGCTTCTTTCAACCATTTTACATATCATACATTTTATGTACTGATGTCATTCGACCTGCATCGTTTTATGATGCAGATACAGGTGCTAAAGATCCTCAACATACGCTTCCTTGAAGATTTTTTCTTTCCAAATAGTGGTGAGACCTCCTTGCCTTCAGAGAGATCCTTTTATTTCAATTTGCTTTTTTTATTTTTGTAGTTCTTTTGAGGTAGAAGCAGGCTTGTCGCACCACCTTCTTATGAGTAGTTAGAGGCTTCATAGACCGAGTCAAAGTGGAGTCAAATGTTCCTTTCAAATTTGTTTTTGAAGAATATAATATTATATATGACATTGAGCTATTTATGAGTTGAATATTTCAAATCTATCATCACATTCACGATGATATTTGAGTTGCCCGCTTGAGTTAGCTTTTAAATTGCTAGTCTTCTGCTGAGTGAGTTAGCCAAGCGAAGCGTTCGTTTGGAACCAACAATAGTTTACGAGTGTCGGCCACACCTAGGGTGTACGCTCGAGGCGTGACAGTACTCTAATTTAGCTACTGGTAATATCCTAGATGAATCTTCTATTCTCCACCCAACCAGCTTGAGAATAGCTTCATTGCCAGCATGCTTATCAAGCTGTCGATTTGCTTCTTTTGTACTCTAGTAAGTAAACTAGTAATCGGACAGTAGTTGGTAGGTATGGAATACAAGACAGCCCATTATCAAGTCTTTCTTGACTGAAGTACCTATTCACTTCTTCATGTTTTGTTCTGTGATGAATAACCAGATTATACACAATAGAGTGCCGTTTTATTATTGCAATATACTTACAGAGGAGGATATTGAAAATCTCCTAAACTTCTAAGAATTGTTTTTTTCACCATTTCACAAACCACATGAAAAACTAGTCTAAATTCAACCATTGTACAACTTCTGGGCATCCGGCCACCATATTTTGTTTAGTACTGACAACGTCACAAGATTTTCTCTAACAAAAGTTACAAACCAGATTTGGATCTAACATTACAACAACAACATACCCAGTGGAATCCCACAAGTGGGGTCTGGGGAAGATAGAATGTATGCATACATTACCACTACCTCATAGAAGTAGAGAGGATGTTTCCTGGAAACCCTCGTCTCAAAAACCCATAAGCAGAATAAACTAGATATGGCAAAAAGGAAAGGAAAAGAAAAGGGAATAGAAAGAGCGACTAATAACAAAAAGCACATAATAGTATGTAAATACGATCTAACATTAAATATCCCAAATCTACATCAACATAGACTTCAGTTCGTAGATGTCGATATCTTAAATAACTAGCCTTCTCCACGAGTCCTGTGCAACTTACAAGTATCTCACAGTTTGCACACACCAGAAGTGAATGCATAAATTCACTCACCAAGAATACTGCAGAAGTTATTTTTGGAAGTGTATGGAACAAATTTACTATTTTCAACAAGCTTTTAGTATCGCTCCCACCACATCTTAGATATTGACAGACTGTAACTTTAAGCTCAACCGGTGTTTCAGCAGCTTTGCAACCAAGTAACTTGTTTCAGTAAGCAAGTCGTGCACATATGGTCATTGACTCAAAAATTTACCTTCCTTAGACCTAGTGAACTCCATCATAAGGATATATTTGAACATCCCCAAGTCCTTGATATCAATGTCATCAGCAAGTCTCCTTTTCAATGTTTATAGTTTAGCAGGGCACTTAATACAAAAGATGGACATTGGAGCATGGATAACTTGATATGGGGTACCAAGATTGGGTAAAAAAGAAATGAAATTGGTCTGGCTGTGATATCATGTTTAAAAAATGGACCTTGAGCATAACTCAATCTCAAAAAGCTTAGCTCATAATGTGATGATTGTCCAAGATCCTATGTGTCCCTCAACCAATATGGGAGAGTTAACAAGAAAGCAGAAGGCCAGTGCCTTGATCGAGACCTTTTTCAGCATGAATTGCTTGGTGTTTATAAAATTTGTCAAGATTTGTAGGAAGTTCACTTCATGAATGATATGATTGTAATCTGGACAGTTTTTGGACTTTGGTTATTCCTAAGATTGCATGTGAAGACTCAGATGGAACTTCTCACAGTGGACAACATGCCAGCCTCTAAAAAAAAGGAGAGCAAAGAGCAACTAAGCTTTCATACCATGAGAAAGAGAAATATTTTTGAGGAGAACTCTTTGATTACTTCCTGTTGAAGAATGATGCACACATTTTCTATGAAGATGAAGATAAAAATACTAGCAGTGAAAACTTCTACAGAATCAAAGATAACCCTACGATTAACTTTCCTAACTTTCTAGATTTGAATAAATGGTATGTAAAATAGAATCAGCATGCCTCTGAAACCAGCAAGTCAATATCTACTGATTTGGTGATATCTTGGCTGAATCTTCCCTTCTCAGACAAACTTCAAGCAAGCAATCAACTAATGTATTCAGGCTTTTTTTTATGACAAGGAAAACCCACAGCCGCTACCCTTGGCCGTATATTCTTCGTGCTGATCAATGATGATTACAATATCGAGTACCCCTGTCATATATTTAATCCCGCCCAGATATGTTTGCAAGCGAGATAATTGTCTTTTCAACATAGCTGCATCTCTTTTCGGGAGACGGTTGAGTCTCCCTGTTTTTTGTTCCATATAGGTTCAAATCCTATTGGACGCAATTTATTTCCATATATATATATACATATATTTAGATTTCGATAGCAATGCAATCCAAGATGCTTAATTCCTTTTTTTATTAAGATTAAGACAAAAGTGATAAATATTTTTTTATGCTTGTTCCTGAAGTATAAAACGGTCCATTTGTTCCTTCAAAAGGTTTTCTGCTTCCTCGGTAAATGTCTTGGTAGAAGATATGATTTCTTGGAACTGAGGTTTAGTAGTTTTTAAGTAAGTACATAGCTCAACAAGAAATTTCCTTACCTGTCCTGCGCACAAGGTAAAACTCCTGCTCCTATATATAGCTCGCAAATCACATAGGAGAGGTAACCCACACTAGGCAAGCTCAGTATGACAAAGCTCGACCTAGAAGGCAAATCCTTGCTTTCACTGACAAGGGGTTTCGAACTTGAGACCTCCAACATGAAAGTCCCAAGCCCAAACCACTGGGCCACCTGAAGGGTTTTTTCAGGCTTACTTTATTCAATATTGAATAATTGGACTCTTAAGGCAACTTTGGAGTAGAGTATTGTCTTGTCTTGCAAAGGTTTAGGCTTGTTAATGCCTGTCGTAGTACTAGTCGTACCCTTGTAGTTCTAGTCATATGTTGTTTATTGTGTTTCAATTATCACACTATTTTGTTGTTGCTATTGTTCTTTCTCGTAGACTTTACACTGCTTTTCTTATTAACTGCTATGCCTTCTTCATTGTTTTCTTCTTCTACTAGTTGAGTTTGATGTACTTGAGCCAAGGGACTTCTGGAAACAGTCTCTCTACCTTCACGGGGCAGTGGTAAGGTCTACATATACTCTACCTTACTCAGACTCCACTTAGTGGAATTTCATAGGGTATGTTGTTGTAAGGCAATTTAGGAGTTCTATGAGACTAGATTTGCCTACAAGTCTTTAGTAAACTAAGAAGGAAAATACAAGTATTAGATTACCTAAAAAAGAATAGAGTATTTTAATTAGATTTGTATTTTAATCTGACAGGTCCTGCAAAGGAAAATCTGCCAAACCCTTTCTAAGACTCAACTGAAAGAGCTCAGATGTAAGATAGTTGCATACTTCAGTTGCTCTATTCAAAGATCAATTGAAAATTGCTGCAATAGATATGCAACAGTAGAATTGTTTTGGAGGGGGGAGAGAGACAAACATATGAATACTGTGTTATTACCATTTTCAATATCGGGTATACTAAAAAGATTGACTGTTTCTACTCAGTATAGCCTGCTTCAGGTTATGCACATCCTATAATTTAGTGAACTGTTAAATACAAGCCAACACTGACATGCACATGCTGTGATTCCATATACAAAGGAAGTGACCTAAATTCCAAAAAGATGGCAATATAGAGATGCAACAGTTAATAATGTTGCCAATATTTTGGAGCTGGCTGAGATCCTAGGATGCAGAACTGCTGGTTTTCTAACTACATACTTGAACTTGGGCCTACCTCTTGGTGCCAAACATAGGTCACAACTGCTGGTTTTCTAACTACATACTTGAACTTGGGCCTACCTCTTGGTGCCAAACATAGGTCACAACTGCTGGTTTTCTAACTACATACTTGAACTTGGGCCTACCTCTTGGTGCCAAACATAGGTCACAGGGGGTATGGCAAGGAATTGTGAAAAATTGGAAAACAGGTTGGCAAGCTGGCATAAGTGATAAGACCTCTCCAAGGTTAGTAGGCTGACATTGATAGGTAGTATGTTGGATAGCCTACTTTATGTCTCTATTTCCTATCCCTTTTAAGGTGTTAAAGAAGTTGGATAAATCAGCAGGAACTTCTTATAGGAGAGATGCATACTCAACAGAAATTCCACTTGGTCAAATAGAATCCAGTGTTATCACCCAAACAATAGGTAGGTTTTGGAGTAAGAAGCTTTGTGGTATATAATAAATGTTTGCTTATGAAATGGCTGTGGAGGTACTGTACACAATATGATGCTTTCTGAAGGAAGATTACAAAAGCAAAATGTGGAAAAAGAAGTTGGGAAACTAAGTCTGCTGATCTCCCCATGATGTTGGCCCTTGAAATACATCCACTTTGGGAAGAAATACACAAAATGGAAGGCTGGGAATGGTGAACTGATCAATTGTAAGGATAAATGGCTAGGAAATCACTCTTTGCAGGAGAATTCCAAAATCTGTTCCTTTCGGCATCATCCCCACAGGCTACAGTGAAGTAATTTAGAGAAGAAAATAATTGGAGCCTATCCTTGAGGAGAAATTTTTCTGATTGGGAGATGGAGGAATTGGCAGCTCTACCTACAAGATACGGAGTTTATCAGGACCCAAGCAAGCAAGACAGGATTCTATGGAACTACAGTGGGAAAGAGATGTTCTCTGTTAAAGCTTGCAATAAGCACATGCAAATGAACATCGAATCATTGATGAATGGTCATATAAAATAGTTTGGAAAGTCAAAATCCCAACCAAAGTGGCTTACTTCAGGTAGGAAACTCTTGAAAGGAGGTCTTCTGACACATGAAAATTTAATTAGAAGGGGCTTCTCCCTCAGCAAGAGATGCTACCTATGCCTGCAAAATTCTGAGGACTCCTGCCATTTGTTTTTGCATTGCCCAGTTGCAGCTAATACATGGAATATGCCTCTGTCTCTTTGGCATTCAGTGCTTTATGCCTTACAGCATCAGAGAAGAATACAGAAGTTGGGAACAACAGAATGTAAGGAGAACTATCAAAAAGCTATTGTACACTGTTCCAGCTTCATTTTTGGTGCCTATGGCTAGAAAGGAATAGCAGATGCTTCAAAGGAATCACTTCTGCTATTCATGTTTTTGAGTATAGATGCCTTACAAACATTTTTTGCTGGAGTATAAATCAGACCAAAAAAAGATTTTTGATCAGCTTTTTTACTTTGTTAGCTCCTTTGAAGGCATATAGGAGGATCACTGTTCAGGAGCAACCTCTTTTTTTAGATTCCTTTTGCTTGTAATTTTCTGATATACTGGACGCATTTTAAAGAAAATTACAGCTTATTTGATCACAGAAATAGATGCAACAGCAGAGTTGTTGAGAAGGGGAAGACAACCAAACATATAACTACATCTTCTTACCATTTGCAAAAATAGCTTCCCGTCCATAAGATTGATACACCCAATGGCATACTTCAGGTTTGATCCATAAAATCCATTTCTTTACATGGTATCAAAGCAGAACTCCTCCCAAATCTTATAACCCGATGTTGGGCCACCATATTTTTAAAAAACAAATCCATGCTTCAAATTTCAATGTCCAACCCTGGGCAGGGAGGGGTGATTGAAGAGTTCCCGTATCAAGGATTTACAGGATAGGTGGTGTCTTTAAATGATTTAGGTAATCTTTCCCTCTTGAGCTAGTTCTTGGGGCTGAGTTAGGCCCAAGTTCCAGTTCCTTAGGAAATACAAAACCAACACAGACACACACACATGCTGTGATCTATGTACAAATCAAGGCGACTCCAATTCCTAAATTATGGTATTTGGCAGATACCATATCTTCAACAACAACAACATACCCAGTGGAATCCCACAAGTGGGGTCTGGGGAGGGTAGAATGTACGTAGACCCTACCACTACCTCATAGAAGAAGTAGAGAGGTTGTTTCCTGGAAACCCTCGTCTCAACAACTCATAAGCAGAATCAACTAGATATGACAAAAAGGAAAGGAATAGGAAGAGCGACTACTAATGAAAAGCACATGATATTATGTAGATATGATAAATTTAACTCATATAATACAGGTAAAGACAACACATGATATACGGACTCGACAAAACCTACTACCCTACAATACCCCACGGCTAGACATCAACCTAACCCTGCGAACCTATTAACCTTCTACTCTAATTCGCGACCTCCACTTCTTCCTATCTAAGGTCATGACCTCGGTGAGATTAAGTTTTGTTATATCCTATCTAATCACCTCTCCCCAATACTTCTCCGGTCTACCTCTACTTCTCCTAGTGACTCCTAAATCCAACCTCTCGCACCTCCGTACAGGAGCATTGATACCTCTTCCCTGCACATGTCCAAACCATCACAGTCTTGCTTCCCTCATCTTATCAGCCACCGGGGCCACCTCTACCTTCTCCCAAATGGTCTCATTCCTAATCTTATCCCTCCTTGTGTGCCCGCACATCCATCTCAGCATCCTCATCTCTGCGACATGCATCTTCTGAACATGTGCATTCTTTATTGGCCAACACTCCACCTCATACAGCAAAGATGGTCTAACCATCATTCTGTAAAATTTACCTTTGAGTTTAGGTGGTACCTTCTTGTGACACAATACTCTAGAGGCAAGCCTCCATTTAGACCATGTTGCCCCAATACGATGTGTGACATCATGGTCGATATCACCACTACTCTGGATGATGGACCCATATACTTAAAGTTTTCCCTCTTGGGGATAGGTTGAATGGCAAGCCTCACATCAATGTCTGCTTCATCCCTCACAACGCTTTGCACCCCAAGTATTTAGTTTTAGTCCTGCTCAGTTTGAATCCTTTTGGACTCCAAGGCGTGTCTCCACGCCTCCAACCTATCATTAACTTTAATCTGAGTCTCATCAATCAATAATATGTCATCTGCAAATACCATACACCATGGAACCACCTCCTGGATAGATCGCGTCAGCTCATTCATCACTAGGGTAAACAGGAAAGGGCTCAACACAGATCCTTGATGGAGTCCCATCTCAACAGAGAAATATTCTGAGTCTCCTCCCACCGTTCTTATCCGAGTTTTGGCTCCGTCGTACATGTCCTTAATCGCCCTGATATATGCCATTGGGACACCTTTCACCTCTAGGCACCTCCATAGGACATCCCTTGGCACTTTGTCATAGGCCTTCTCGAGATCAATGAACACCATATGAAGGTCCTTATTTCTTTCCCTATTTATCTCCACAAATCTCCAAACAAGGTGAATTGCTTCAGTAGTCGACCACCCCGGCATGAATCCAAACTGATTCTCCGAAATAGACACTACCGTTCTCACCCTCATCTCCACCACTCTCTCCCAGACCTTCATAGTGTGACTTAACAACTTGATACCCCTGTAATTGTTACAGTTATGAATATCCCCTTTGTTCTTGTACAATGGAACCATTGTACTCCTCCATTCATCGGGCATCTTGGCAGTCTTCATAATAACATTGAACAGTCTAGTCAACCACTCTATGCCATCCTTGGCCATGTTCTTCCAAAAATCTACTGGAATCTCATCGAGTCCGACCGTCCTCCCTCTCTTCATCCTACTGATAACCCTTCTAACCTCGTCAATTCTGAACTGCCTACATTAACCGAAATCACGATGACTTTCGGAGTGTGTCAACTCACCTAGCTGAATGATTCTATCTCCTTTTTCATTTAAGAGTTTATGAAATTAAGCTTGCCACCTTAGTTTAATGGAAGTGTCAACCACTAACACCACACCCTCTTCATCCTTGATACCATATCTTAGTTGTCAGAAATCACCAATGATAAACTAGTTTTCTTCTTCTCTTCTGCACATATTTCTCTTTTTATTTAGCAGAGTGAATCGTAATGGTAGTTCATTGAACAGACATGGTCAAAAATAATTGGGAGATCATATCATAATTTAAGCTAAGGGAATAAATGGACAAAACAGTTAAAGTGTACATAATTCACAGCTAGAGTAATTCAAATCCTATTCACATCACCCGTAATACTAAATCAGCAAGATCTGGATTCAAGACTGTGATATACCACCGTTTTAATAGAGTACTATCAAATCAATGCTCAGCTACTGTTTCTAAACGATACCCTGGGACGACAAATTTACACGGGCTTCCTCTATTGGAGGCAATTTGAATGGACAAATTAAAGAAAGGATAATTAGAAATGGTGAATCTCACGTGAGGAATCACTGCCAAGAGAAGTTTAATAGAGCAAAATCATAAATTATCAGGAATTACCTTCCTAATTCGCTCCTCCTCAACTTGTTCAACACATTCTAACAAGTTTTCTAGTGTACCTATTAAATAAAACCAAGATAGAAACAAGTTAATACCAACCTAAATTACGACGGAATTGAAGGAAAGAAAAATTACATAAATGAAGATAGAAAAACAAACACAAAAAGAGTAGATTAAAAACCAATACCATCCAAGGAGATAAATGAGCGTCTTATTTTTATTAACAAGCAGTTCATTTTTTATGAAGAATATTGTAATACTAAACATTTGCCAAAAAACAATTGTGATGACTGTAAGAACCATGGCACCATATTTCTAACATGATAATAACTTATTTTGGTCAAAGGGAAAGATGTCCGAGTAACAGTGATTTGGGATAATACTAGTTTTGTACGGAAGGGTCCAGAGAATGGCCAGGAATTCAGAGTACAAGGATTAACTAATTTAGTTTCTCTTATGACATTGAGAATCATCTCTTAGGCACTAGATGATGTGGATATTGAAGCCTTCAGTTGCATTTCAAGAAAAGTTTTCTATGTTTGAAAAATCAAAATGGATAGGTTCTAGTGGCTAGTAAAAAATTGAGACTACATCAGGCAGCATGCAGAAACTATCATACTGTATCCTATGGTAGTTTGCACCATACTCTCTAGTTTATCAGTTTTATTTTCTCCTCGTAGAGCTATAACACCAAGAGATACTCAATAAATGGATTCAGACTAGTAAAGGTATAAGACTTGTTTGAATGTGATAATAGTTATTGAGCTAAAGTTATTTTTTACTGCTAGACATTGGGTCAGTCAGTTACTTTATTTTTTCATTTTTGCAGCATGAGAAATTAATTTCTGCCTTTGTTGTTAAATACTCTCTTTGTCCCAACTCAATAGTCCTTTTTGACTTAGAATGGTCATTAAGATAATAATGAGTTATTTAAGAAAGGGTAATAATGTGAGTTGCTTGGTATTAATTGTACATTAGTATATTAATAATGTATACAGTGTCTCATATGAAAAAAGGTTATTATATAGTGTTCCATATGAAAAAGGATTATTATGTACTTTCTAGAATATATCTATTAATAGGGTTCAATATGATAAGGTAGATATACATCTTTAATTATATTTTCATGTGCTTTATCACATGGTAACAGAGCCTAAGCGAGAAAATAGCGCTGTGCAAAATACCAGCATCTTTTGGTGAGAGAATTTGAATCCCCCGTCATTTTATTGATGACCTAAGTGGTTGTTCGTGTCAGTACCACTTTCGGCCAATGTTTTGCAAAAACTAATAATAGCACACGACTCAGAATCTCAGGCGACCAAAACCCAAAAAGCCCCTCAGATAGAATCTCATCCATGCATACCGAAGCTCAAGCATCAGTAGCATGTGAGGCCTATTTTAATCACTTATTTTAGCTGTTTTTTTCTGCTATCCCCCACTCACTCCGAGCCAATCCCTCCATTTTTATACATTGCAATGCGATTCTGTTTCCGGCAAAATCTGTGGTTTCCAACCCTTCCCAAATCAGATTCTTATACAGTGGTTGCCTGCCTATTCCAACCTGACGCATCCCTGTTCCAACAATTTCGATCAGCACTTTGCTGGAAAGAGTAGCCAGAATGGTGATTTCAGGCAATATAGTGACATTTAACCCTTTTTTACTGATTTTCAGCCAGTTTTAGGGGGTTTCTTCACTATTTTCATCTCTTCTTTTTTGCTAGATCTCTGTTCAATCAAACATGTCTTTCGAGATAGATATTTTGACTCCAAGGCACAGGAATTGAAAACTCAAGTCCTATGATTAATTCAGAACCCTTAATGGGAAGTTCAAATTATTTAATTTGAGCTTCTTTGATTGAGTTATGGTGTAATGAGTCGAGAGGTTCAAGTGATTAAGGTTATTGAGGGAGATGAAAAGGCCCAAGCACCGCAGTAGAAGGTTAACGCTCAATTATATTATCTCCTATGACGATCTATATATTCCTAGTTGATGCTTTTGTTTCGTCGATCCCAGACTCGCCAATCTATTTGGGAAAAGGCTCGTACTTAATACACTGATGACATATCTCATTTATATGATGTGATAAAAAATCAGACATCCTAGACAATGGAGAATTGACAAGGAGGAGGTCACTTTGGAAGATCTCGGACTAAGTGTAGTTATTGTAATATGCTTGAACATAGTTATGAAGTATGCTATTTCTACATGATTGACCAGCCTACTTAGAATAGGGATAGGAATAGTATATAGAATCCTGCTTGAAAAAAGTTTTATGATAGTATCCTAGTTGGAAAGGGAGTCTAATATAGTATCTATAAATAGGGTATCAATGTAATAATGTAGAGACAATAATTCGATAATATTTTTCTCCAATATTTCTCACAATAAGGTTAATTCTTGGATGATTGATTCTCATGTGAATAGGCAGGCACATGACAAGCTCCTCTAAAGGCTTCCAAAACTGCTCTCCTAGTCCCAAAAAGGGGATTAATAGCCAATGGCTGCAACCCTCGACTGTGGAAAAGGTTTAGTCGTTTGTACTCTCGATATTACATTATCATCCATTCTTTCATCTACCTGAATTTCATGTTCTCACATTATCTGTTAGCTCTATTACCAAAGAACTAATCTATCATGTCGAGTTCCCTTAATGATTGTGTTTTTTAAGACCTTTAAACCAAAAAGATTAGCAATGGTAGATTGCATGAGGGATATACATGACAGATGGGACTCGAGATTTTGGAGGAAATTAGGATGTCAAACAAGAAATAATATGGTGAGTGGTGACATAGAAGGTTGGGGCACCCACCATTTTTTGCTTTAAGAAGTTATATGCCAGTTTGTTTCCAAAACCGAGTGTGACTTTTTGTTTTGTGATATTTGTGAATATGCCAAGCATATTAGAAAGTCTTATTTAGTGAGTCCTAAAAAATGTATAACTCTTTTTGGACTATTCAATATGAGGTTTGAGGTCCTACTCAAAACAGATTCTTTATCTGGTAATCGATGGTTTGTTACCTTTTTGTTGATTGGTGCACTTAGGATGAAATGAGTGTGTTTGTTAAAGGCCAAAAGTGATGCTTTCTCATGTTTTCAATAATTTCATAAAATGATTTGTAGTCGGTTTGAAGCTAAGATAAAGATCTTTCAAACTGACAATGACACAGTATTTGGATAAATCTTTTCGAGATTATTTGGAGTCTAATAGGATAATTTATCAGACTAGTTATCATTATACAAGTGCACAAATAGAGTTGCTGAAAGGAAAAGAAGACATTTGTTAGAAATGCCAAAATCCATTATGTTTACAATATACTACTGCACAAAATAGAGTTGCTATAAGGAAAAATCGACATTTGTTAGAAGTGGCCAGACGCATTATGTTTACGATGCATTGACCAAAACCATAAATGGGGATGCCATTTTAGTAGTTGCCTATCTCATCAATAGATGCCTCTAGAAATCCTCTATCTTTACAGTCCTCTAGAAGCTTTGAAAAGTAAAAAATGAATATATTATTCCTCCAAAAGGTGTTTGGGTGTGTCTGCTTTGTTCACACTAGGAACTCTAGGGAACTTGATCCTAGAGCTCTTGAATGTGTCTTTATTGGGTATTCTCAGACGCAGAAAGGATACAAATGATATCATCCTCCTTCCATGAGATTCTTTGTCAGCATGAATATTAACTTTCGACAATCTGAGCCCTATTTCAGTATGACACTATCACTTCTTCAAGAGGAGAGCAGTAAGGAAGACGAGATGGTTTTCCCTAGCTCCATCATTGAAATCACTACCACAAAGAAAAGCAAAATTAGAGGAAGAATTCAGGGAGAGACTATTGGGCGCTTAGATAGACTTTATTCACAAACTTACTCAAGGAGAAATTGAGTAGAAGAAGAAGTTAACATACAATCTGCCGAAGCTCAACCTTCTTCTACTACTGAGTTATCCACATTTACTAATGATTTAAATTTGTCTATCCTCACAGGAAAGAAGTAAGAATTCTTGCACCAAACATTCTTTATCTAATTTTGTCCCCTCTAATTCTTTATGTCCCTCCAATAGAGCTTTGCCTTATTCATTTCTTCTGTGCCTATTCTCTAGAATTGGAGGGATGTGTTTTCAGATTCTAAATGGAAGTAATCTATGATCGATGAAATGAAGGTCTTGTCAAAAAATGAGACTTGGGAACTTGTCACATCACCACCAGACAAGAAGTTGATTGCAACGGTTCACAGTATAACATAAAGCTCGATTAGTGGTTAAGAGATTCATTTAGACTTATGGTGTGGAGTATCAAGAGACATTTGCCCCTGTTTGCAGAAAACAATATTAGAAGTCTGTTTCCTTGTGCGGCCAATCTTGATTGCGACTTACAACAGTTTGATTGAAGAATGTATTTCTACATTGGGACGTGGAACAAGATGTGTAAATGGAGATTCCTCCTTGGATTGGTACTGAACAAAGTCAAGGAAAGGTATAGAGACTAAAGAAAGCCTTGTATGGACTGAAGCAATCTCCTAGAGTTTGGTTTGACAGACTATGCAAAGCAAATATCTCCTTTAGTTACCAGCAAAGCAATTTTACACCCTCATTAAAACATCAAAAGGGTAAATTCACTCTTCTCATAATTTATGTTGATGACATAGTAATGACAGCAGATGACAAGGAGAAGATAACCCAATAGAAGAAGTTGGTACTAGCATTTGGGATCAAGGATCTTGATAAACGGCAGTACTTCTTGGGAACTGAGGTTGCTAGATCAAAGAGAGAATCTTTATTTCTCAACAGAAGTATCTTCATGACCTCTTAAAATGACGGGTTGCAAACCCACAGAATCACCAACTGAAAGCAATTATAAATTACGAACAAAATTGGAGAGCGGGGTTTCAAGGAGAAATATCAAAGGTGGGTTGAAAGAGTCATTGATCTCTCTCACACTAGACCAAAGATAGCCTATTCAATAAGCTTGGAGAGTCAATTCATGCATCATCCCCAAGATCCTCATATGCAAAGTTGTCTTTCACTTTTTGCAGTATCTAAAGTCTGCTCCACGGAAAGGTCTACCTTTTTTCAGACACAGTACCTCCAAATAGAAGACTTTACAGATGCGGATTGGGAATAATCTCTAGATGACAAAAGATCTACGTATGATTACTATACAGTTGTATGAGGAAACTTGGTCACTTGGAGCAGCAAGAAGCAAAGTGTGATCAGGTGCAGACGAAGAATATAGAGCTACGGCCCAGGGTGTTTGGGGACTTTTGTGGTTACAAAGCTATTTGAGGAATTGAGATTGTCTGAAAAAGCAAAAATTTCCTTGTATTTTGACAACAAGGCTATCAGTGTATGCTCATGATCAAGTCCAACATGACAGAAGCAAAAATGTTGAAATCGACTGATACTTCGTCAAAGAAAAGTTATAAGTGGTGTGTTGAGTTTGTTCCATGTGTCATCAGAAAAGCAGCTAGTTAATGTGTTTACCAAAGGCTTCAACAAACACTTGTTTGCAAATTGGGCATGTGTGACATCTTTGCATCAACTTGAGAAGGCGTGTTGATTTACTGATTTCCCAGCTAAATTATAATTTATAGGATTAAATTAAAATTGTAACTAGATGTAATTGATTGAGTATTATTGTCTTTCCTTATTTAGTCTTAGGATTCATTGTATAAGTATCAATTTTCATGGGAAGTGAATTCATCAACAAATACAAAGAAGCTTTTTCTTCTTCTTGAAATTTTCACCAAGTCTTTCACTGGTCCTCATATAAGTTGCATTTGTAACAAGCTTTGTACATATGTGACTTATACCAACTTGAGGGGAAGCGTTAGAATCTAAATATATAGTGTCCCATAAGGAAACGGATATTATGTATTTTGTAGTATATAACTATGAATAGGCTCCGCATAATAAAGAAGATACACATCTTAATAATATTTTCCTGTGCTTTCACTCATTGTAGCAACGGATACGGCCTGGTAGTACCTTCCATGTTTCTGAAGAAAAGAATAGAGGAAGAAATGGCAGCAACAAATGTAAACGTAGCTCACATTTCTTGTCACATAAAATGGATTTGAACTTTTCCTTTGAGGGAAGTGAACATAGCTAGCAGAAATGGAGAACAAGACATTCTTTTTTAAGTCAGAGAGAATATTTCGCACACCAGTCTGTTGCATCGCACAATAATAATTTGTCTAGAAATCAAGTAACCTATAGGCACTGAGAATCGGAATTAGTAGGCATACTCCGGATTATAAGCATTTTCACGTGCACTACATTTGCGAACAATTATAGTGCAGCAGTAACATGCAGGAAATGAGGCCATTATGGAAAGGAATTATCCTTCAAAAGCAGGGGAAGCAGTAATAACTTATTACAGCCCATCAAAATTAAGGTTCTCCAAAGTATATTACTAACAATAATTAACATACCAAATTTTATAATAAGTTGAATTGCATGCACATCTCCAATCCCGTGAACTCCTGAAAAAGAAATGAAGAAAAAAGGAACATAGTGCCAGATCTTTTGCAAATAAGTTTTAAAAAATGATAGATTCCAATGGAGTACTACCATTAAGCTGAAGCTGATTGGTATCTACTAATAAACTACTTCCTATAAGTCCAGTGAGACTAACAGCACCATTTTTAATTAGTGATCTATACAACACCATTCTAAGTAATGAGATATAGATATGGCATTTTCTTCTCCTCTCATTTGGACTTTTACGATGAGAATGGAGGTGGCATGAACTTTCCAATAAAATTCTAAGTTGTATGGACTCTTCACTTTCGATGCCGCACTTGTGTCGGACTCTCCAAAAATACACTACTTTTGGAGAATTTAGCACTCACCCATTGACATTTTTGAAGAGCCCACCTTCAGAGTGCTTAAATAGGCCAGGCGATGCTTTTTAAGTCACTCATGCAGTCCTCCAATGAAAAAGGACCTAAGTATTTTGTTACATTCCCCTGTTGTGGATTTAGTTATGGGATGCAGTAAGATGAAATCTGATGTTTTCTTTCTATGACCTATGGTGCTGGTTCATAAGAGAAAACCAGCAATCTCTTGAGCTAAAATACTCTAGAACTGGAGTTTTTCTGCTCTTTCCATTGAATTCAAACAACTCTAAATACAACATTGGTAAATTAAACACCTAACTAATAACAAGGAAATAACTTCCTACTGGCACTGAAATGATAAGTGGATGAACAACCTCTAATAACTGCTACAATGAAACAGGAAAACATAATTAATAGATAAGTTGTGCTTACTGCATATAAATGCAACAAGAAAACAGGAAAACGTAATAAATAGCTGCTAAAGTAATCTACTTTCTGATTAAACCTTCCCTGCATAAACTCTTGGTAGACTAAAAGGGTGCTAACATATTTTGCTAATGCTTTTCTTTTGTTCAAGTCATAAAGGTTTCAGGTGCAACATTATACTTTCTTGATAGCACTTGACAGAAGACTTCTGGGTAAGGGTGTTCAGAAGTTGGAGGGGCTGAGTGAGTTTAGTTGAAAACAAAGAGAAGTCCCTGCACAATCTACCTTTATTTTTAAAAGATAAATTCAATAGGCAGAGCCTAATGACTTATTTTACTGATTTAATCTGACAGGAAAATAAATTTAATTACATAGTGTTCAAAATTGGAGTCAGCTAGAATTAGAAAAGCTAATGCTAAACTATAATTTACATTGTGTGTGTCTATCTTGTATATATTTGGTGTATGTGAGCTTGACTGTACTGATAACTTGTATATATTTGGTGTATGTGAGCTTGACTGTACTGATAACTTAATAAAGATGGCAATGCATCTATAGATATAGTGCATCTACTTACTATCTTTCAATCTAATGAAAAGATTATATAAGGAAGACAAATGAACCTGGTATGTTATCAGATTTATCACCCATAAGTGAGGTCAAATCAACAAACTGAGAAGGTTTCAGTCCTCCATATTTTCCAGCAAAATCCTCCATTCCAAATGAGACCATCCTGCCAAAGGCCAGAAGCCAGAAGGGTCTTCGTAAATATTTCAGACACATGTTAGATGACGGAAAAATGCACAATTTTCTGATATTCCTAATACCATGTATCTTCCAAATGAAGGAGATAGGACTCAGAACTATGTATAATGAAACAGCAAAGATACCAAATCACAGCAAAACTTATGGCAAAGGAGGAAAGATTATCTGCAGCATTATTTACACCTTATCCTCAAAGATAACGAAACTACACATTGTGGTTATCTCTACATAATGCTGCCTCAACTTTATGATACCCAAAGCTAGTCCAGGATTTACCTATCTCAGTTGATCATCAAAAGTCATGGTGTACTTCCTTGACATGATATATTGGTTCATTAATTTCCCAATCCCCTTTTTAAGGAAATCTCAGGATTCAGAATCCATCCTATCAGCTTCAAAACACTCATTTCATCCAAAGTTCCCTCAGCAGTTTTAGAGTGAGAAACACCAAAATATGGGCACATTTATAAATTTTCTTATACACATGAATCAAGTTCACCAAATCCGCAAATCCTTAGTCCATCCAATAACTGGAATGCTGTCCCTTTTACCGATCAAAGTTAGAATGACACTTGTTCATAAACAAATTCTGAAGTACATAGATAGTTGATCTTGGGTATAGCAGTAAATTAGCTCTCAAATCATTTCAGAAAAAGTTGTATCTCCTACCCTATTCTAAGTGCATCTTGTAACACCTCGTACTTCCAAACTAAGGATTGATCCATTGGAAATGAGTCACTCAATCCGAACACAGAGAATATGGTTGTGCTTGAGGTTAAGGTTCAATTTGGATGGGTTATGCAGTGTTGATAAGGATGTACAGCCATAATTGATGCCGTGCTTGTGTCTAGTTTTCAATGCTTCAAACCGTTCGTCATCCGAACTGGGTACAGAAAGTATTCAATGTGATGGGGCATGCAGCGCATCGCCCATCATATCCAAGTTGGATGCTGTGCAGGTCACAGCTCGTTGCTCATTGGGACGTGATGCATGAAAGCGAGCAGCACTAGGACGCAATGCAATGACCCATGCACCCAAGTTTGACGCAGTAGAGGTCATGTCGCCAAGGAGGAAAAATTGATCAAGTGTTGGACACGACACCCATCGCCAATGAGGCATGCAACGCGTTGAAACCCAGGCTCAGTCATCAACTTATAATATGACCCTATGGGAGTTTTTTTGAAAATTTACCTCATTTCTCTAGACCCTAGGATAACTTTTTCTCTCCTCTCCTTATCCTCCCACATCAAGTTGAGTTTATTCTAAGCTATTCTATCGTTAGTATATGGATTACTAGCGAGAATCATCTCTTGAATATAGGGTTTCAAAAAATCCCCTCTCAAGGGATTAAACGTCGATTTTTTGGTGTTCTTAGTGAAAGTTCAGATTTTCCTTCGAGTAATTTGGAGCGATTGAGCTATGTAAGGCTAACTCTCTTTGTGTGGGAGCATTATTGTTCTTCCCAACATCATGTTCTTCATACTCGTGAATATCTCCACTATGAGACGAGTTAGGGTTTAAATTTTGAAACATTATGTATAGCTCACGTATTTCATTATTAACATCATGAACTCCTTATGATATCCCTAGTTCTAATAATATTCATGGCCCATGAATATTATTGATATTACTATGGTACTGGTAAAACAATTAACATATGATTTTCTTCAAAAAGTATGAACTTGATGATTTTACGTTATGATACACATGACGATATATATGAATTATGAGTATGAGCCCTTGAGCTAACTTTTATCACGCAAATATTTTTAGAGGATTATTGTTAACTGAGACAGCATGAGTTCTAAAAACAAGCGGCCAAAACCAGTGGTGGATTTACATGGAGAAAGTGGGTTCATGGGAACCCATGCTCCCTTCCTTAGGTTAGGAATAAAGGCGGTATTGTTTCAGGTTAAATAAGGGCCTGTGAACCCAGGCTCATCTCTTTGATTCAGCAGTCGCTGAGTGCACCTTCAACTTGAATGTTGAGAGATTGATTCCCCATGTGTAATTCTGTTTTTTCATTGTTTTCTTCTGTACCTTGGCTTCTGTGTGATGGTCAATCTTTTGACCTTTTCATTCCAGGATTGCTGGGGACAATTTTTTTCCATTAGATTACCCCTGCTTTCTATACATTTTCCCCATGTGTAATTCTGTTTTTTCATTGTTTTCTTTTGTACCTTGGCTACTGTGTGATAGTCAATCTTTGACCTTTTAATTCCATAATTGCTAGGGACATAATTTTTTTCCACTCGATTACTCCCGCTTTCTATACATTTTCCCCTTTCTTCTTTTGTCTTCTGACTTGGGTTCTTATTGAAGAATGACAAAAGTCTCACATTGGTGGTTAATCAGATGGGTGGACTCCTTATAAAACGTGGGCAATCCTCCTCCCACTGAGCTAGCTTTAGGGGTGTGAGTTAGGCCAAGAACTAATTTTACATGATATCACAGTATGACCCATCTCCCCAACATGGCCAAATTTTACATGATATCACAGAATGACCTAGCTTCATATGGTGTTCATTGATTTGAGAAGGCGTATGACAAAGTTCCAAGGGATGTCCGATGGAGGTGTCTAGAGGTGAAAGGTGTCCCAATGACATATATCAGGCGATAAAGGACATGTACGACGGAGCCAAAACTCGAATAAGAACTGTTGGAAGAAACTCAGAGTATTTTCCGGTTGAGATGGGACTTGTTCAGTCATTTCCTGTTTGCATTAGTGATGGATGAGCTGACACGATCTATCCAGGAGAAGGTTCCATGGTGTATGTTATTTGCAGATGACATAGTACTGATTGATGAGACTCGGACTAAAATTAATGATAGGTTGGAGGCTTGGAGACACGCCTTGGAGTCCAAAGGATTCAAACTGAGCAGGAACAAAACAGAATACTTGGAGTGCAAATTCAGTGTTGCGAGGGATGAAGCAGACATTGATGTGAGGTTTGCCACTCAACCTATCCCCAAGAGGGAAAACTTAAAGTATTTGGGGTCCATCATCCAGAGTAGTGGCGATATCGACGATGATGTCACACATTGTACTGGGGCAACATGGACTAAATGGAGGCTTGCCTCTAGAGTATTGTGTGAAAAGAAGATACCACCTAAACTCAAAGGTAAGTTTTACAGAATGGTGTTTAGACCATCTTTGCTTATGGGGAGTGTTGGCCAATAAAAAATGCACATGTTCAGAAGATGCATGTCGAAGAGATGAGGATGTTAAGATGGATGTGTGGTCACACAAGGAGGGATAAGATTAGGAGTGAGACCATTCGGGAGAAGCTAAAGGTAGCCCCAGTGGCTGATAAGAAGAGGGAAGCGAGACTGCGATGGTTTGGACATGTGCAGAGACGGAGTACCGATACTCCTGTTAGGAGGTGCGAGAGGCTGGTTTTGGGAGTTACACGGAGGGATAGAGGTAGACCGAAGAAGTATTGGGGGAGGTGATCAGACAAGATATGGCGAAACTGGATCTCACCGAAGACACGACCTTAGATAGAAAGGAGTGGAAGTCGCGAATTAGAGTAGCACACTAATTGGTTGGTAGGGTTAGGTGGATGTGTGGCCTTAAGGTATAGTAAGGTACAATGTTTTGGACGGCGAAAGGCGACAAAAGGCGACAAGGCTCTGCGGCGAGGCGCTCGCCTTTTTTAATTGAGGCGCCAATTTACACCAAAATCTGGAATTTTTAAGTGCATATATAAATATCCAAAATCTCAATAGCAATAAGCCAATAACATATATTAGCAAATATTTCAATTCAAAAAGGCAAAAACTAATAATAGATAGCAAGATCTATTTCAATCCAAAAAGGCAAAAACGAATAATAGATTAATATCAACTATCAAGGCAAACAAAAGTCTAGATTGACAAACAATACTAGAAGTCTATTCTTCTTCAAGATTATCAAGATCTTCAAGATCAACATTAATTTCATTTTGGTTATATTGTTCATCATCTTCTTCCTCCTCGAATTCTTCATCTATTAGTGTCCGTGTCCTACTTGAACTTGAAACTGTAGTTTGTACTTCTTTGCCCTTATTAAGTGCCTTTAATCTTGAAGGAGCTTCCCTAAGACCATAGTTTCTCTCGTCAGCTCCAATAGCCGAAGGAACTGTACCCCAAGTAAGATCACCTTCCTCATATACTAGTTCATCTTCTTGATCTTCGGGGCCTCCAACCAACCATTCATTTGAATCATCAATATAATCCAAGGCAATTGCATCTATGGTGTCACGAGCATCATAACGACGTTTCAATGTTCTATTGTACTTAATGTACACTAGATCATTGAGACGCGATAGTGCAAGCCTATTTCTCCTTTTAGAATGAATCTGCACATAAGTTTAAGATATTAACTAACTAGTATAATAATATAATATGGATATTAGGATATAAAATATTCTTCTTACATGTTCAAATACACTCTAATTTCGCTCACACCCAGATGAACTACTAGTTAGACTTAACACTTTCATGGCAAACTTTTGCAAGTTTGGAGTTTGACTACCAAATAGTGACCACCATTCAACTATAAAAAAAAAAATTTAAAGGTTAATACTTAATAATAAGTAAAAATAAGTCAAATAACTTAAGTGAAGCTATATTATAAAACTCACTTACCGGGTGACCTTGTGTCTTTGGCTCTTTGAGCCTGACCACAACCAAATAGTCCCTCAGCATTTTTGTACCTAGGAAGCTCAGCAACTAGTAAATCTTGAGTTGCTATATCAGGGTTCATCTTCTCAACACATGCATGATATCCATGCCACACATTTTGATGTATGGTGTCATTGTTATAAGCTTTATAAAACACTCCTGGGTCCAAAATAAAGCCTGCAGCATGCAAAGGCCGATGGAGTTGGTCAGTCCACCTTGCATCAATAATTTCAAATAATTTTTCATATTGCTTCTCAACTCCATTAAAGGCCTGTGCAATAGCTTCCTTAGCTCTATCCATTGCTTCATAAATATAGCTCATTGGGGGGTTTTCTCTCCCCATCCACCAAACGAAGCATTGTTGTTAAAGGACCACAAACTTTAAGGGCCCTAACAACATCATTCCAAAAGTGGGCTGAAATAAGAAGATTGGCAACTTCTTTTCCCAAAGTTTCTTTTGCAAATCTACTTGAAGTCCATTCGTTTGAGAGGATTAGCATTCTCAAATTTTTCTTCTGATTGTACATAGCTCTCGTAGTCAAGTAGGCTGTTGCGAATCTTGTCTTCGCCGGTTTCACCAAATTTCTTTCATTGGTGAATTTTCTCATTAAATTCAACAACAATGGCCTTTGACTAATATAGGAATGGATCTTGATGGCCTTCTTAAAAACTGTTAAAACAATATTATGGTAATTAGTAGCTAATAAGTATTAAATATTAACTATAAAGACAGTTAGTGGATAGGAGAGTGATATTACCCGAAGCATATGGATTGATCTTGAAGATATCACCAAACATCAAATTAATACAGTAAGCGGCACATGGAGTCCAATAAATGTGTCCATACACACTCATCATCATGCTTCCAGCCTTAACATTCTCGCTAGCATTATCGGTGACAACTTGTACAACATTTTCCGACCCGATTCTTTTAATAGTGCTCTCAAATAAGTTGAACATTTTGGTAGAATCGGTAGATTCATTGCTAGCATCAACTGAATTTAAGAATACACTACCAATGGGAGAATTCACCAAAATATTAATGATCATTTTGCCATTTTGTGCCGTCCATTTGTCCATCATAATGGAACACCCAAACTTTGTCCATTGCACTTTGTGATCATCAATAAGTTTGTCTACTTTCTTCACCTCCTTTTTAAGGTGAGTAACTCTTACTTCATGGAAAGTAGGAGGCTTCATCCCGGGGCCATGTTGTCCTACCGCCTCAATAAATTTGTCAAATGATTTGTGATTAACACAATTAAAAGGGAGCCCCGCATCATACATCCACAATGCAAAAGCACTTACCGTACGCTCCCTTAGAATTTTCTTGGTTTCATCAAAACCCGCTCCCCTTTCAAAACCTCCTTTTTGTTGTGATTTTTGAGAAAAATAGAGATTAAGAGGGCCTTTCGTCACATTCCGCCCCGTGGATGATACACTTCCACTAGAAGACATCTTTTGAGTTTTTGAGGGAGGCATCATTTCATCAAATTCATCCATATCATCATCAAAATCAATATTAATGACGGGTTCTTCTTGCTGCCTCATTTGATATTTTGGATTATTCGCCTTTTTATTTTCCACATACGCCCTTATTTCTTCTCTAACTTCGGGCGGACAACTTGGACATTGTTTCACATTCTTATTTCCACCGATCAAGTGTTGCTTGTGTCGACTAATTCCACTATTAGATGTATTTTTACAGAACATACAAATAACGGAATCTCTTGTCGGTCCTTGTATGCCATAATTCCATCCAATATCCTTCCTTTTGCTATGATCAGCCGCCATTGAAATCGCACTATTCATGGACAAATTAATATTATATAAATTAATTTACATTTTACAACATATTATATTAATAAAGGATTATAAATCTTTTTTAAAAAAGATTAGGCAAACTCACTGCCAAGTGTAGTGAAGTCTGCTGTCTGTCTGTCTTTAAAAGACTGAAACAGAGTGCCAAGAAAAACATGCAAAAAAAAACAGAGCACTCCAAGAGATGGAACTACTGAAGAACAGAAGAAGAACTGAAGAAGGAAGAAAAAAAATAAAGAAACTGCGGTACTGTCCAGAAAAAAATAAAGAAACTGCGGTACTGTCCCGCCTCTCGCGCAGCGGAAGACTGGAGAAGAAGTGAAGAAGAGGAGAAGAAGAAGAAGAAGAAAGAAGAAAAAAGAAATGAAGAAGAAAGAAACATACCTGGAGATGTCGCGAAGTGGAAGTCGTCGAAATAGGTGGAAGACGTCTGGGACTCTGAAGAAGAGAAATAGTTCGCGGGCAAGTTTTTTTCCAAATAAACCCTAGCAGATCTTTTTTATTTTTAAAAGAAGCATATTTTTTAATTAAAAACAGAAAAAAGGCGATGCCATAGCGCCTTGCCTCGCCCCGTCGCCTCTCGCCTTTTTAGCGCCTTTCCTCGCCTTTGCAAGGAGCGCCTCGCCTTGGCATGAAAAGGCGACATAGCCTCGCCTCGCCTCGCCTCGCCTCATCGCCTTTGGCGAGAGGCGCTCGCCTTTCAAAACACTGGTAAGGTAGTAGGAGTAGGCGTGTTTTATATCATGTGTTGCCATTATCTGTTGTATGTGTTAATTCTATCGTATTTACATATTGACATGTGCTTTTCATTAATAGCCGCTCTTTCTATTTCCTTTCCTTTCCTTTTTCTCATATCTAGTTAATTCTGCTTATGGGTTTTTTAGACGAGGGTTCCCAAGGAAACAACCTCTACTTATATGAGGTAGTGGTTAGGTCTGCGTACATTCTACCCTCCCTAGACCCCACTTGTGGGATTCCACTGGGTATGTTGTTGTTGTTGTTATCACAATAGGACCCATCTCACCAATGTTGGGCCCCCCGAAAACTAAAAATTGCCCACACACCAGATGCTAAGCACGCGTGAAGTGGAGTGTTGAAGAATGATAAAAATACTACATTGGTGGTTATAAGATGGGTGGACTCCTTATAAAGCTTGGACAATCCTCCTCCCCTTTTATAGGATATCAGAGCAGGATCCATCCCATCCAATGTTGTGACCCTGAAAATAATAAATTGCCCACACACCAGATGCTAAGCACTGAGCGTGAGATGGGGTGTTGAAGAATGAAAAAAGTCTCGTATTGTATCAGAGCAAGATCCATCCCATCCAATGTTGTGATGCTGAAAATAAGAAATTGCCTACACACCAGATACTAAGCACTGGGCGTGAGATGGGGTGTTGAAGAATGAAAAAAGTCCCATATTGGTGGTTAATGAGACGAGTGGACTCTTTATAAGGCTTAGGCAATCCTCCTTTCTTTGAGTTAGCTTGTAGGGTGTGAGTTAGGGCCAAGACCTAATATTATAGTTCTTAACTCTCCAAACATTTGCCATCAAAAAAATCTTCGAATATAACAATATGTTTTCGCTGATTTGTTACTTCTCACATTTTTCTTTTGGACATCTCTTAAAGAGTTATAAATAAGAAATAATGTTGACTAATTTATCCTTGTTTCTATAAAAGTTATGTACTCAATTTATGTGTTTTATATCTAATTAATATTGTTTACTTTCAAGAACAATTAATCTTAATGAGAAAATGAGGAAAAAAATAATGAATTCTATCTTTATCTTTCTAAGTGATAAAATATATATACTTCTTTTATGACAAGGGGAACCCGCAGCCGCTACCCTTTGAGTGCGAACAGGATAAACCCGCTTCTATGCAATAGCTCGCAAACCACATAGGAGAGGTAACCTACACTAGGCAAGCTTGGTGGGATGAGCTCGACCCAGAAGGTGAACCCCTTGCTTTCGCTAGCAAGGAGTTTTGAACTAGAGACCTCTAACGTGGAAGTCCCACTCCCAAACTACTGGGCACCCAAAAGGGTCTAAGTGATAAAATATTTTAGACCAAATAATTTTAATAACCATGACCATTCTCCTCAAACGCTCTATTGAAAATCATTACTAATAATGAATCAGGTGTTTGTTGAAGAAACTTTTATGGTTTCTTAGTTTGGTATATAGAATGTAAAGTATTTAAAACTTCACGCACTAATGCTATTATTATTATAGTTCTCAAAGCATAAAACTCATCAAAGGAAATTGTAAAATGAATGATAGGTTTTTTGTAATAATAGTATTAATTATAGTTTGCTCATCAACTTTTTGTCAATGTAAAAATTTATAATCAAACTTATAATAATAGTATTAACTATAGTTTGTTCATCAAGGTTTGCTTTATCATAAAAATTTATGTAACTAAATCGAACATCTATCTTAAAGGTAATGGTGCATCCATCCTCGTGAAATCCTGGACACGCCTCTGCTTGAAACTACTTATGCCTATGCAGGATAAAGGTAATACTGTTAATTTTCCTCTATGTAACCCCCCAATATGAGTATTATGTGGATCTAAATGCCAACTTATGATATCTATGTTTCATTACGCCGACAAGGAATGGTGGCTTAGCCGATCGAACAAAGATCAGATTCGATGTGCTCAGATGGTGGATATGTCAGTAACTTAACAAACTCCCATAAAAGGTATACTTTATGGAAATGATGACAATGTTAATTTTATTCTGATGTGTGTGTTCCCTTATTCTCTTCATGTATATTCACTATGCTTTGGGTTGTCCTTTTTTCCTTCATACATCTCTACATTTCTTCAGTTATGTTTTACATACGAGTACTATTCCAGATGTACTTACGTTTTTCTTGGGAGTATTGCACATCACATTGCAGATTCAAACACTCGTAACGACAAGGCTACTCACTAGGTTTCTGCACACTCAGCTATAAGTGAGCCCCACTTAATCTTTATTTGTTTTTGATAGCTTGTGGACATGGCGGAGGCCTGTCCCCATAAACATTGTCCTTCACATTATGCTTAGAGGATTTATATATAGACGACTCCAGGTGTTCATTTATACATACCCTGTCAACTTTCAATTTTGATGACAACAACAACATACCCAGTGAAATCCCACAAGTGGGGTCTGGGGAAGGTAGAATGTACGCAGACCTTACCACTATCTCACAGAAGTAGAGAGGTTGTTTCCTGGAAATCCTCGTCTCAACAACCCATAAGCAGAATAAACTAGATATGACAAAAAGGAAAGGAAAGGAAAGGGGTAAGAAAGGGATAGGGATAGGGATAGGGATAGGAAGAGCAACTGCTAAATGAAAAACACATGATATTATGTAAATACGAAAAATATAACACATATTATGCATACTCATGATATACAGACTCGACAACACCTACTACCCTACAATAGCCCATGGCTAGACATCAACCTAACCTTGCTAACCTATTAACCTTCTACTCTAATTCGCGACCTCCACTCCTTCCTATCTAAGGTCATGTCCTCAGTGAAATCAAGTCTCGCCATATCCTGTCTAATCACCTCTCCTCAATACTTCTTCGGTCTACCTCTACTTCTCCAAGTGACTCCTAAATCCAACCTCTCGCATCTCCTTATAGGAGCATTGGTATCTCTTCTCTGCACATGTCCAAACCATCGCAGTCTCGCTTCCCTCATCTTATCAGCCACCGGGGCCACCTCTAGCTTCTCCCGAATGGTCTCATTCCTAATCTTATCCCTCCTTGTGTGCCCACACATCCATCTCAACATCCTCATCTCTTCGACATGCATCTTCTGAACATGTGCATTTTTTATTGGCCAACACTCCACCTCATACAACAAAGATGGTTTAACCACCGTTCTGTAAAACTTACCTTTGAGTTTAGGTGGTATCTTATTGTCACACAATACTCCGGAGGCAAGCCTCTATCTAGACCATGCTGCCCAATACGATGTGTGACATCATCGTCGATATCGCCACTACTCTGGATAATGGACCCCAGATACTTAAAGTTTTCCCTTTTGGGGATAGGTTGAGTGGCAAGCCTCACATCAATGTCTGCTTCATCCCTCACAACGCTTTGCACTCCAAGTATTCAGTTTTGGTCCGGCTCAGTTTGAATCCTTTGGACTCCAAGGCGTGTCTCCACGCCTTCAACCTATCATTAACTTTAGTCCCAGTCTCATCAATCAATACTATGTCATCCGCAAATAGCATACACCATGGAACCTCCTCCTGGATAGATCGCGTCAGCTCATCCATCACTAGGGCAAACAGGAAAAGGCTCAACACAAATCCTTTATGAAGTCTCATCTCAACAGAAAAATATTCTGAGTCTCCTCCCACCGTTCTTACCCGAGTTTTGGCTCTGTCGTACATGTTCTTAATCGCCCTAATATATGCCATTGGAACACCTTTCGCCTCTAGGCACCTCCATAGGACATCCCTTAGCACTTTGTCATAGGTCTTCTCGAGATAAATAAACACCATATGAAGGTCCTTCTTTCTTTCTCTATATTTCTCCACTAATCTCCGAATAAGGTGGATTGCTTCAGTAGTCGACCGCCCCGGCATGAATCCAAATTGGTTTCCCGAAATCCAAATATGAGATTAATTTTGATGACATGTTTTGAATTTAAAGCAAGTGATTTATTAATGGAATTCTTTTAATGACTTTATCTTATGAATCTATTTCATCTACTTAAACGTTTCAAGTCCTACGCCACGTAGAGCTAGTTCGCTCAGGCAAGATGAAGGCATTGATTGTCTGTCCGCACAGCCCAAAATTCAGGGCGCAACACATCTCACGACACCCCAAATTTACCATAATAGCTCCAGCATTTTAATTAACTACAGCATCTACACCAGTTTGACCCTGTACAATACCAAAGGTAAAAGAAAAGGATATAGTCATAAGATATTCATCAAGAAGCAAAGTAATATGAACTGATTCAAGTCTCAACCAGCACAAATTAATCAACATGCTGAAGTGAAGTGAACTAACTCAAATCCACGAGGAGCTATTCGTAGAAGGCGTAATGATGGAGATAGAATCTGGAAAAAATCTTTATCCGGGGAAACAATTCGCACCTGTAAAAATAGTAGAGGAAGCAACAAATACATCAGCTAGATAACAAATTAGGGTTCTTAAGATGTAACTTGTTCGCAAGAAAAACTTACCACATCGTTCCCTAAAATATAAGAAATGGACTATGCGTAAGCTGATGAAATTCCGCAGCCCAAATTTTGGGTATATAAACAAATAAGAAAATCGATGTGGAGACTATGAAAACTAAGAAGACAAGTCAACGCTGAGAGATCAAGATGCAGACACGAAAAATTACAGAATACTCATATTACAGTTCAATATTTATGTCCAGATGACAGTAATTTTCATTATTAAAGACAAAATGATGTTGGAAAACGAAAAGCTTTTAAGAAGATCAATTCACAGGAGAATCCTTTTGAGATTCACATACTGAAAGGACCTGTTAGCCCACAAATACTTTTGAGAACGAAATAACTTTTTACTGGCACTATCAGCTCTCTTCTCCAGCTCGGCAGCAGAGATACAAACGGTCACTACTTTCTAAATGGCCACCTAACATAATTCTTCCTTGTTTTTTAAGTAAAACTTGGATTTTAACAGTTAGGATTGACATAACATGAAAAGGTAGAAATTTGTACGAAATTCTTTATGTCAGGTAATTTTGTTCCCGCTTAGCAGTTAATAAAGATTCTTCATTTACCTTGAATCCAGCATCAACACTCCTAACAGCTAAGGTTCCAATTACATCATCTGCTTCAACACCTGGCACCTGCTGAAGAAACTAATGAACCTAGCATCTTGCAAGCTTAGAGGATTGATCTTTGACTACAGTGCTCGACAAACCTCACCTCAATCACTTTAATAGACATGGCCTTGAGGGACGCTTTCAAAAATTGAAGTCCTTGAACAATTGTATCAGGTGTTGGAGGACGATTGCTCTTGTAAGAGGGGTACATATTGTGACGAAAATTCAGGCCTATGAAAATTAATCTAGAATATTAGGAAAGGAACTATTGACAAGAGAATAATACTTCAAATGATTTTGGCTAAAACATAAGACCTAAATTAGCAACGTGGTCTGCAACATTTGTCATTTGTTAATGGCTTTATCAAAAAAAAAAGAAAAAAAGCACTAATTTATTAAAGGCCCATTTGCACAATTGGAAGTAATATCTCCTATATGTATTATTCAACAGTTAGTACTTTCATTTTCTTTAGAAAAATTACAAATACTGCCAGTGCACATGTAATCTTCTTCACTTTCAAAGCCATGCACTATCTATTATATTGCAACAGTGAAGTTCACATGTATATAATCACATCAACTAGCAAACCAGAAGAGAAACCTGGTAGAGAACAAATATCTTCAGTAGAACTTCATTTCAGAACTGAAATAAACTTGATTATCCTATTGTTTCCAGAAAGAACTTTTACCAACTTGAAGACTTTTAAGTGATATACTAACATCAAATGCTCACTGTTAAAGGTTAGTGCTTAACCAAGCCACTTCCAAATTAGAGTTTACATCTTCCCTCTCCTTGCAAAACAAAAGAAAGTGAAACAAACAAATTTGCTGGTATCAAATTAGTAAGGAAAAAAAATTGACATTATGGAGTAGACTACTAAAGTGACATTGAGCAAGCATCAAGAAGTTCCCATAAGAAATTGATATACTTCATTGTGGTACATGTTTGTTTGTACTTTTGATAGGATAATGAAATCCATTGCAGTTTATGTTAGGGACAGTGTCGCACTCGAATAGGCTTGTAATGAGTGTTAATCTCATATATACGATATCATTCGAATCTCTAAAATCTCTAGCTGCATCAGTGCCAAAGAAACCCTCCAACATGGCTATCAGTGTAGTAAACTGATGAAAAAGGAAAAAAGAAGAAAAATAGTGAAACATACCTTTTGCAACAAAATTTTGTTTCGTTGAAAGAGATGTATGACCAAAGGGAAATCCTGTAAGGATTTGGTTTGATAAGCATTATTAAGAGAAACTTGCTTACTCCCAGTTATTTTTTAAAAAATTTAATCAATTATAAATGTTTGTGTAGATCAATGGTATTGCTAGAAAAAATGTATCAAGAAATCGATGCGTCCAAGGAATAATCTCAATTCTCTCTCTCTCTATATATATATAGATATATATAAATGAATTTCACCAACTGCATTACCAATAAAAGATAAATAAGCAAAAAAGATATACATACTATGTCCACTTAAATGTCTGCACTTTCTAAGGTTGTGCTACTCGCTAGACAAATTTCTGAGGTTCCACTTTGTATGTAAACTCTGAAAGTTACTGCACCTTATCATCATTATCAATCTTTTAAAGTAGAAGTTCAGAAAGTTGACTATACAAAGTGGTTGAAGTGTGTGAATGAGGATGAGAAGCGAAGGCTTAACGATATGCATAAAACAGCGAAGACAAAAGCAAAGTCAGTGGTCACGAGTACTAAGATGGCAGCTTTAGAACGCTTGTATGCCGAAATAGGGGATAAAGGCGGGCATAAGAGATAGTATAGGCTCGCAAAAGAAAGGGAGAGAAAAGCTCGCGACTTGGGTCAAGTGAAGTGCATCAAGGATGAAGAAGGTGAGGTGTTGGTGGATGAGACCTCCATTAAGCAGAGGTGGCAACATACCTCCACAAACTCTTAAACGATAAAGGAGACAGAGAATCATGTTGGGCAATTTGTCACACTCTCATAGACTTCGAGATTTTAGGTACTGTAGATGTTCTAAGGTTGAGGAGGTTAAACGTGCTATTAGTAAGATGTGCAGCGAGAGAGTGACCAGATCCAATGCAATTCAGGTGGAATTTTGGAAAAGCACTGACAAGGCAGGTTTGTGGTTGACTGGGTTGTTTAATGTTATTTTGAAGACAGTTAAGATACCCGATAAATAGAGCGAAGTACAATGGTTCTAGTATACAAGAACAAGGGTGATATCCAAAACTATAACAATTACAAGGGTATCAAATTGCTAAGCCACACTATGAAGGTCGGGAAGAGAGAAGTGGAAATGAGGGTGAGAAGAGGAGCGTCCATTTCAGAGAATCAATTTGGATTCATGTTGGGGCAATCGACTATTGAAGCAATCCATATGCGCGAAGACTGATGGGAAAATATAGAGAAAGAAAGGACCTCCATATCGTGTTCATTAATATTGAGAAGGCCTATGACAAAGTGTCGAGGAATGTCCTCTGAAGGTGTCTGGAGGCTAAAGGTGTCTCAATGGTGTATATTAGGGCGATAAAGTATATGTATGATGGAGCCAATACTTGGATTAAAACAGTGGGAGGAGACTCGAAGCATTCTCCAGTTGAGATGGGACTATGCCAAGGATCCGTGTTGAGCCCTTTTCTTTTAGCCTTGGTGATGGAAGAGCTGGCATGGTCTACCCGAGAGGAGATCCCATGGTGTGTGCTATTTGCAGATGACATAGTACCGACTGATGAGACATGGCAGAGTTAATGACGGGTTGGAGGTTTAAAGACTCGGAGGTTTGGAGGCATACTCTGGAGTCTAAAGGGTTCAAATTAAGCGGGACCAAAACAGAATACTAGGAGTACAAATTCAATGTTGCGATAGATGAGGTGGACATGGAAGTGAGGCTTGCCACTCAACCTATTCCCAAGCAAGAAAGTTTTAAATATCTTGGATCTGTCATCCAGAATAGTGGGGACATCAACGATGATGTCACGCATCACATTCGGGCAGCATGGATGAAATGGAGGAGGGTGTCTGGAGTATTGTGCGATAAGAAGGTATAGCCTAAACTTACAGGTTAGTTTTACAGAGTGGTGCTTAGACCGTCTTTGTTATATGAGGTGGAGTGCTAGTCAATTAAAAAATTTCATGTTCAGAAGATGCATGTAGCGAAAATGGGGATGTTGAGATGGATGTGTGAACTACTAGGAATGACAAGATAAGGAATGAGATTATTCGAGAGAAGGTGGGAGTGACCTCTATGGCAGACAAGATGAGAGAAGCGAGACTGAGATTGACCATATGCAGAGGAGGTGTGTCGACGCCTCAGTTAGGAAGTGCGAGAAATGGATATAGGGGTTATGCATAGGGGCAGACCGAAAAAGCAGTGGGGAGAGGTGATTAGACAGGATATGGCACAGCTTCATATCACAGAGGACATGACCTTAGATAGAAAGGAACGAAGGTCGCGTATCAGGTTAGAAGGTTAATAAGGGTAGAATATTGCCTTGCCTTGTGAAGGTTTTTTTAGGTTTGTTTTAAGATTGGTCATGCTATTAGGATTGTGTTGTTATTATTCTTTGATCATTCTAATACTACTATTGTTTTCTTCTTTTATTTGGAGCGGATACATTTGAGCCCAGTGTCACGACCCGCAAGTCTTCCATAAAAAAAGGGGAAGATTCTAGAGTCAAGTTCAGGTTTAAGGAAAGCTATAGAATGTTGAAGGAAGATCTTGTAAACACTTAGAAGAATCTAGAATAATATAATTAAGTCTTGAAGAGTCTTACAATACCCTAGAAGTGTAGAGTATTCTAGAATCAGGGACTTATGTGTAAATAGTGAGGGACTTGTATAGTAAATATTATTTACACTTTGACCCCAAGTAGGTAGTATAAATAGAGGGGGTCATTCACTTGGCAAACCATCTAAAAATTGTAAGCAATCTTCCATAAGCAATATACAAGTCTTCTTTCTAAAGCTCTCTTGTCTTCTCATATCTAACGTTCCCTGAGCAATCAAGGCAAATAGGCTTACTTGTTTGCAAGATCGTGAAAGATTCATGAGTAAGTTGACAAGTGCCGCACGGGAGTCTTAGTGAAAGTCTAAGTCTGTGACACCAGGGTCTTTTAGAAACAATCTCTCTATTTCCAAAAAGTAGCATTATGGTTTGTGTAAATTCTACCCTCCCCAGAACCTACTTTGTGGGATTTAACTAGGTATGTTGTTGTAACTTATCCCAACAATTCATATAAAACTTGTGAAGAAACTTTTTAAGAAAAAATAAAAGGAAAATGAGACAATAATTCCAACAGCGGCAAGGAGAGCTTTGCTTTCCATTTAATATAGAGCTCAATATTAGAAAAATAAAAATAACAAGTAAAAAGGGAAAATCATGTCTTTCCTTCATCTCGATATAAGGAATGACGAGAAAGAAAATTTGATTCGAGCGAAGCGCTTGTTTGCAAATATGAACAAGTTTTTCGAACTCAGAAAACTCAATTTCAAGTAGAAGTGAAAAATTGATTACAATGTATATTTCAAATAGCTTTTAGAGAAAAAAAAAAGTTGAAAAAATTTTCCCTCACAAAACTTCTAACATTTTTTCAACTAAAATGAATGTTCAACCACAACTACCCTTTTTCATTTAAATTCAACTACTACTTTTTCTAAATATCAACAAATTCATGTTGCAACGCCTACATAGCTGGCACGTTCTTAATAGCATACTACTTTCGATAAACAAACATATCTACGATTCTAAATATACCAAATGTTTTAACAAGTAAAAAAAAAATTGTGTCTTAACAAAAATGAGATAAAGCTAGGAAACACAACAACCACATACCCAGTTGAATCCCACAAGTGGGGTCTGGGGAGGGCAGAATGTACGCAGACCTTACCACTACCTCGTAGAAGTAGAGAGGTTGTTTCCTGGGAACCCTCGTCTGAACAACCCATAGGCGGATTAGACTAGATATGATAAAGATGAAAGGAAAGAAAGGAATGGGATGAGAAGCACATAACATTATGCAAATGCTATAAATTTAATACACATGATACAGATAAAGACAACACCCTACACTACCCCACGGCTAGACATCAACCTAACCTTGCTAACCTATTAGCCTTCTACTCTATATCAAAATTACATATGCCCCCTCTAATCAAAGGGTCACATGCATAGAACGATGGCAATGCAATAATAAAAACTCTATCAAAAGGTTGCAAGTATTGGCCATTTGTACAAAAAACAAAAAGCGTGGTCACAAAAGCTAAATACATAGTGACAACAATCTGAGAGTGGTCAAAGAGAAAGAAATGGTTTAATAACAACTCTTACCATCATGATCAAAAACAACCTGCAAAGAATGTAACTAAAGTCAGAGCATGAGACGGTCTTTGTCACAGCAAACGCAAAAAAGAAAGAAACTGATCAAAGAAACTGTACAAAAGAAGTCAAATGAAGAAGATATTATGAAGAGAGTCCCATTAAGTGACAAAAACTATTAATCATCCAAGAGCCAGAATAAGTTCAACTTCAAATAAATATTCCATTTATATTTTGGGGTTCTACAACGATACCAATATTTGAAATTCATTTATTTTATTCTTTGGAGACTGGGATAATGACAATTAAGATAGTGGTTGGAAGGCTTACTTTGAACATACTACTGGATACCAAACTGGTTTTGAAGAGGATCTCAAGAAGCGCTTTTGGGAGGATTCGGACGAGGTTATGAGAGGTATACCGACAACCAAGAAGCTAGTCATAGGAGGAGATTTCAGTGGTCACACCGAAACGTCTGCTACGGGTTACAACAATGTGTATGGAGGTTTTGATTTTGGGGATAGAAATGAAGGAGGAGCCTCGCTTTATGATTTTGCAAAACCAATGGAAATTCAAGTTTTCTGAAGAAGGACGACCACTTGGTTACCTCCCCTAGATAGAGTACTTACTCCTTAGGAAGGGTGATAGAGGTATGTACAAGGACTGCAAGGTTATCCAAGAGAGAATCTTTCAATCCAACATAAGCACTTGGTGGTGAATTTGGAGATCAAGAGAAAGAAGAGAACCTGGCCAAGGATTAGATAAGGTGACTTGACTTCTGCTGGAGCTCAGAAGAAGGGGGAGAAGTATGTGGAATAGGACAGCTAGCTACACTAGGGAAGCTGCAGGAGAGGCATTAAGGATTTCGAGGGGTAACTTTGGATGGATATCGAGGGGATTGATGGTGGAATGGTGAAGTCCAATGGAAAATGGAAGATGTTGGTTTTTTTTTAAGGATGAATGGGGCAGCAAAAAGATTAGAAGAGTCTTTCAATGGATTGAAGCTATCAATAGTTTTATTAAGCATTGAGGGGCTTTAAATAGCCAACATAAAACATGAAATCTGCATAATTTAAAATTTAAAATAACCTAAACTATCTCAACAACTCAAACAACCTAAGTACAACAACAACAACATACCCAGTGGAATCCCACAAGTGGGGTCTAGGGAGGATAGTGTACGCAGACCTTACCACTACCTCATAGAAGTAGAGAGGTTGTTTCCTGTGAACTCTCGTCTCAAAAACCCATAGGCAAAATAAACTAGATATGAAAAAAGGGAAGGAGAAGAAAGGGAACAGAAAACGCTAAAATTAACAAATCAAAAACGGATCAAACAACCTAAGTAAAATTTAAAATTCAATTTTATGTTAAACTAATCAACTTATTTTGCTAAAAACTAGTGCAGTAACTAAAAGCAAATTTCAACACTCCCTTGTTTTAGTTACTGCAATTTAAAAAACTGCTCCTCCTCAATTTCTACTTTAGTGGTTGGTGCTGAATTACTTTGATTGTTTTTTAACTTGAAAAATTACTTCTTCTTTCTTTTTCTTCTTTTGGTTTTGTGCTTAAAAAACACTATCAATAATCTTCTCTTGTTTGAATGTGTTTTCATTTAGAAATTGATAAGATTTGCAGAGAGGATTTGTGATGATTTTTCTTCCAACACAATATCATATAAAACATAGGTCTCAAAATGAGATTTTATCCTCACTGGCCAAATTTGATAAAATTTTGCCAGTGAAAATTTGTGGGGCACTCAAAAAGAGACTGCTGCTTGTCATTCTTATGTTAAAAAATGGTTCAAAAAGCTTGTGCATAAAAAAAGCATGGGCTGAAAATAGCCCTTGCGGATTAAAAGTAGCCCTAACGGGTTAAAAAGGTAGCTCTGATGGGTTAAAAAGATATCTTTTGCGGGTTAAAAATGATATGATAGTTCTTTGGAAGAACTCACAAATCTCATAAGATCAATGATGCTCTTGATACCATGGTTGGATTTTTTAAAAGGATGAATGGGGCAGCAAAAAGATTGAAAGAGTCTCTCAATGGATTGAAGCTTTCAATAATTTTATTAAGTATTGAGGGACTTTAAATAGTCAACATAAAACATATAATCTGCATAATTTAAAATTTAAAATAACCTAAAATATCTTAACAACTCAAACAGCCTAAGTAAAATTTAAAATTCAAATTTATGTTAAACTAAACAATTTATTTTGCTAAAAACTAGTGCAGTAACTAAAAGCAAATTTCAACTGAAGAATATAAAGCAGCTCATGCGAAGTTGGTGAAGAACAAGGATGAAGAGGATAAACAGGCGAATAGGGAAAGCTATAAAGTGGCAAAGAAGGCGGCAAAGTTGACGGTTACAACAGCAAAGACGACAACTTTCGAACCTTTGTATGAAAAACTAAGGGACAGGCGGGAATAAGTTGTATAGGCTACGGGAGAGAGAGGAAGGTCCGAGATTTGGACCAAGTAAAGTGCAACAAAGACGAGGAACAGAGTTTTGGTGAAGGAGGCACTCATTAGACAAAGATAGCAAACATGCTTCCAAGAACTCTTGAATGGAGAGAAGGATAAAGGAATTATGCTACTAGTGTTGGAGCACTCCGATAATAGGCCAGATTTTGGGTATTGTACGTGTATAAAGGTTGAAAAGATTAAAGGTATTATTCATAAGATGAGCAAGGGAAGAGCAACAACGCAAACAAGAGACGAGTGGAGTTCTGGAAGAGCATAGGTAGAGCAGTTTTGGAGTGGTTGACTATGTTGTTAATGTTATTTTTAAGACAGTAATGTTGCTAAAGAATGAAGGTGAAGTACGATGATTCTGTTGTATTCTATTGTACATAAACAAGGGAGATGTTCAGAATTCTAAGATATTGCTCTTAAGGCTGATGAACATACTCCCATAGTCATTCTGTGATTTTGCAATGTAGAATAGATGATTAACTGTCTCTACTATCTCACTACAGAGTAAGCATATGGAGCATAAGCTGTTCTTTCTTTTTGCCAGATTATCCTTAGTAAGAACAGCCTCTCTAACCAGAAGCCAACAGATGGAATTTTAATCTTCCAAATGTGCTTCCATGACCAGTTCATACCTGTTGGTTGGTCTTATTCAGTAACTTGTAGGCACTACGCACCTTAAAAGAGACACTACTGTGTCCCAACCACCTTAATCTATCAGGTCCTCTTATACGCAACATAAGAGTTCCAACACCTTGTAAAATTTTGTTATCCTCGGTATCTCCTAATCATTGCGCAATCATCTAGAGATAAGATCCCACCCTTGGTCTGTTTAAACTTTTGCAATAGTCTTATATAACATGTTGATGAAGTACTAAGCTAAATATGTCGGGGAAATTCTCCACTACCTCTGCCAAGATACTAGAGCCTGTTTGGATTAAATTTTGACTTACTTATATCATCTTAGTTAAAAATCACGAGCTTATAAGCACTTTTTAATTTATCCAAAACAATAAAAATGTGCTTAAAAGCATTTTAAATAAGCCAATCCACACAAGATCTAAATAGCCTTCAACTAGAACACAATATCGAGAGGTAAAGCATCTATCAAAAGGGAACCCTGCCTGCACAATTTTCTCATATTGTGGATCCTTATACAGTACGAGGTTTCCCAGGAAACAGCCTCTCTACCTCTATGAGTTAGTGGTAAGGTCTGCGTACATTCTACCCTCCCCAGATCCCACTTGTGGGATGCCACTGGATACGTTGTTATTGTTTGTTGTGGATCCTTATAAAGTAAACCCTTCCCTAGAGAGGATGTATAAACCAAAGCATGTGGATGATTGCATCCTCATCAATGTCATAAGCAGAAGCTAAAAAGTGACATAATACTCATTGAAAAGACGACATCAGCAGGGCTCATAATTACTAATGAGATAATTTAGTTTGATTTTTATTAGCTTTAATGATGATTGGTCATAAAATAAGGGTTTGTATGCTCCAAGAAGTTATTAAAACCATTGTTTTCGTCTGAATGTGTGGTTTATAGAAGACATTAAAGTGGCAGCAACACCCCCAACTATACAGTATAGACTAGTGTTTTAAAAGGCAAAGGCGTGAAGCAGGGTGTTTTACTTGGCACGGAATGAGGTGTAAGCCTCATGGATCTCTAAATTTTTAATTTATAATATGGTAAAATAGTATAATAATAAAAATATTATAAAATTGTATTAATAATTTTTAAAAAAAATTTTAAAAACATGATCAAAGAACTTATAGAAAATAAAACTTCTAACATGATTTTATAAGTATGAATAATGCAATATAATAAAAGCTATTATGAGATGCAAATTAACTCTAATATCTTAGCATTCAAAAAATAAAAAAAATTATAATTTGTTAAAATATATAACTATCATATTATGCCATTTACCTCACCAAAAAATAATCAATAAACTTCATCAGTATTATAACTAAAAGATCACTCTTTCGTGAATAACAACCAAATACTTTCAAATAGAGAGATAATGAAATATGATCATTTTACGTACTTTCATAGAAGATATCGTGTTGGGTGATTTAGATAACTCATAGAGTCATCAAGCTTTTGGTTACTTTAGGTGTTTTAAGGTTGAGGATGTTATGCACAAGATGAGTCAGGGCAAGAGCGATTGAATCTGATGAAATCTCGGTAGAGTTTTGAAAGAGCACAGACAAGACAAGTGTTGGAGTAGCTGACTAGCTTGCTAAATGTCATTTTAAAGACAACTAAAATGCCCGATGAATGGAGGCGGAGAACATTGATTCTGTTGTACAAGAGCAAGGGTGATATCCAGAATAGCAACAATTACAAGGGTATTAAGTTGTTGAGCCACACCATGAGAACTGGAGAGAAGGTGGCGAGATGAGGATGAGGAGAGACATGTTCATTTCCAAGAAGCAGGTTGGATTCATGTCAGGGTGTTCAGCTACTAAAGCTATTCATGATGGAAAAGTATAGGGAAAGGAAGAAGGATTTGCATATAATAATCATTGACCTTGAGAAGGGCTACAACAAAATCTTGAGAGAAATTCTTTGACAATGTTTGGAGTCTAAAGGTGTACTAACTGCCTGCATCATAGAGATAATGGACATGTATGATGGAGCCAAGACCGGGGTAAGAACAATGAAAGGATACTTGGAGCACTTGTAAATCGAGATGATAATTGAAGCACTTCTAAATCGAGATGGGATTACACCAGGGATAAGCATTAAGCCTATTTCTATTTGCCTTGGCAATGGATGAATTGACGCGACATATTCAGAGTGAGGTGTCACAATGTATGATATTTGCAGATGACATTGTTTTGATCGAAGAGACTAGCGGTAGAATTAACAATAAGTTAAGAGGAGGGAAGATAGACTCTATAGTCTAGAAGGTTCATGATGAGCAAGAGCAAAGACAGTATTTGGAGTGCAAATTCAATGGTGTAATGCATGAGGCAGGCGTGGAAATGATACTTTATACACAAGTTGTCGCCAAGAGAGAAAGATTCAAGTGTCTGGTCCATGCTCCAAGGAAATGGGGAGATTGACAATGACAAAATTGGCAGACACACTGTTCTAAGAAAGCAGTGCTAATGCATCTCGGTTTGAGTCCAGTGGCGGCAAAGAGATCTTAAAATGAATTTATTCTTGATTTCTATTTCAGAATTATGTAATTAAGAACACTTCTTTTTTAAGAATTTTAATGATATTTTCAACCTTAGAGCATATATGAACTCACATTTCCTTTTCGATGCTTTCAGTTGTAATTATAATTCATTTGATAACCAAACATTTTATTGGTGGGGTATGGATAAAGTAGAGGCTTGCATTCGACGTTTTGTGTGACATTAGAGTACCACCAAAGTTTAAAGATAAGCTCTATAAAGTGGTGATTAGACTGGCCATGTTGTATGAGGGAGAGTGTTGCCAGTCAAGAACTCTTAGTTTCAAAAGATGTGAGTGGCGGGAATAAAATTGCTAAGATGGATGTGCACGCATACTAGGAGCGATAGGATATTTAGGAAAGAGGTTGGATCAAGGTATTGATCAGGATTTTTTTTTTTTTTTGGGGGGGGGGGGGGGGGGGGGGGGGGGCACTTTGTTGTTGGCTTGTTGCTACCGTTCCTTGCATATATGCGCCGCAATACTTTGCTATTAGTTTTCATGTTTCTCCCCATTATCCTTTTTCATTTTATTACCACTATGATTTGTTTGAGCCAAGGGTCATTCGAAAGCAGTCTCTCTACCTCAAAGAAGTAGTGGTAAGGCTTGCATATACTCTACCCTCCTCAAATCTCACTTGTATGAGATTTCACTAGATATGTTGTTGTAATGAAATATGATCATTTTGAAACATGGGATAAAACATGAAGACCAATGATGAGTAAAGTTGTAAAATTTGTCTATATATTTTTAAAAAGAAATATTAAGTGATATTCATCCTCATGGTGTTCTTAAATATATAGTAAAAATGCAACATTACAACTTGTTATTGTTACTCTTAAATCTTCTCATTTCTATAGATGAAAAAAGCTAGTAAGCAACATTATTTAGGCGAGCCCCAAGCATTAGGCATTAGATGTGTTTACGGCATACAATCGGATGCTTAGAGCATAAGTCTCACATGTAACCCTCGAGGCGTTTTACTACTACCCTCACAACTTAGCCCTTCTAACAGTAATTAAATAATCCAAATTTTTTTTCCGAGTGTTTGTTTGCATATTTGAATGCAATATCTCATGGGAATTTAAAATTAAATATTGAAGAGTATTTTTGACATCAAAGAGAAGAAAAGGTTCACCGCTATATGTGAAGGAAGAAATTCCAGAACGTCAATAATCTGCAAGAAAAGCATATGGTTAGATCAATATACGAACCATAAGCAAAAGAAGACGACAGACATAGATCCATACAGTAGATCTATACACGTTCAAGCAACTAGGGAAGAGCTAACATTAGCAAGTCGCTTAAGCTATAATGAGCAATTTAAAGATATCTGGAAATTCTTACTTCTGGATTTACTAAATTGTTTTTCGGAAGTTCACATTTGTCTTAAACAAGTATGGACGAGTGCCTTAAGACAGAAAACCTCTGCATTTAGGGTATACAGGTTCCCACAATATAGATATGGAACTGCATAACTTTTCCCGTGTTAAAAAATCACAGCGAAAGCTAAAGAAGCAAAGACTTACAAGTGACAATGCTGTAAATATAGTCAGTACCCAGTCTCCATTGCCATCAGCATGGGAAAGATGACCATGATGCAGTTTAGCTGTTCAACCATAAAGAAATAGTTATCACTAAGTGTAGATTTCACCAGAAATCCAAAAATCCACCAAAATCCCATCGGGTCTAATTCTTACTTACTGGATCAAGGGGATGGTTGTACTGGAACAAAAGGTAAGGGTTAGTAATGCAACACCGCGGGGATGGATCAAATCACGTAGTGAAATTTGCCTCTCCCCTGGATCAAAGGGTTAGGTAAACATAACTTACCAGTTTTACACGCTACACACTAGAAAGGGTTATGATAATCTGGCTATACTGAGTTAAGAATTTATGGGGAACGCAATACCCTAGTTACTTCTCTCACTGATTTCACAACACTTGCTCTTGACAACTTGATTCTAGCTTAGGATTATTTCTTGTATTTTACAACCCCCCCCCCCCTTCGGGAGATAAGTAGATTAATTCAACCTAATTGCTCATAATTACTTCAGGTCCAGACCTTATTCCTCGTGGGATCGACCCTAACCACTATTAGGTTCTATATTTTGACAGGAACCGCTTAAACCTTCATTGGGAGGTGTAGTTTAGGCGACAGCAATTGTTAACGCTCAAAGTCTTGTAATAGGTGTGTTGCAAGCTAAGGGAGGGGGAGGGGGTAGTGCAAAGTTACAACTGGTTGTATTTGACTACTTTGCTCTTGCATCTTAGTCAAAGTTTGTGTTTTGAAAATCCTGTGGGACAGGTCGTGATTGTTTCTCCATTGAGCAAGGAAGTTTTCCATGTAAAATCTTGAGTTCTTACTGTTTATTTTTTATTTTTTATCTTGTTATTATATTGTTATTGTGTTGAGGGACCTGGTACCTAGTTGTAGTGGGCGTATACATTCCAACAACCCCTTTGACAAAGAAAGTTCTAATAGTGAAATTGCACTTAAAGATTGTTTAGGATACAATTCTTAGAATGTTTAGCTCATTTAGTTTATTTGTAGTTCTTGCAGGTTGCTTTATGAATTGTACATGAATATTTGTTTATAGTTTTGAATCTTGATTTTTTTGTTACCAATAATTCTTTTTTTCAGAATGTGGAAGGGATTACAAAGTGGTTATTTAGCCTTCATTAATAAGTCATGTAGCCACCAATTTATCAACTACGATTCATTAATAAGGGATTCGCCGTCTTCAGCAAAGTCGGTGACCATGAGTGTGAAGACAACAGGGTTTGAATGCTTATATGTCGAGCTAGGGGAAAAAGACGAGGAAAAGAGATTGTATAGACTCGAGAAAGAAAGAAAGAAAAGCTCATCACTTGGGCCAAGTGAAGGAAAAAGGCCTCTTGCTAACCCTTTTGCTTTTCTTGGTTTGGGCCTTTTTATCCCATATAATGCTCCATATATAACAAAAGGTTCTTATTATTCCTTAATGCAATGCATCCTACCTTCTAAAGAGGCGAGCAAATAGAAAACAAGGGAAAAGAGAAATTTTTATACCAACAAATTCTTTCCTATTTTCAGTTTGACAAAAAAAGTGTCATATTACTTTTTGATTGATCCACCTACTTAGTGACTAAAGGAAATAAGTCAATGCTTTGAGAAAATTACAGTCAAATACCTTTGGGTCATCTAGTTTACAGATATATACACAATGGTAGTATATATTTGATGATTTCTAGAATATTGTAGAAATCACAAACCCAAATCATTAAGACATAATTAAAAGCCAGGAGAATCCATAAATAAAGTTGTTGGAATAATACTGTAAGAAGACTAAACATAGCAGGATATAGATTTTGCATGTGTAATTGGACTAGGAAAGACTGTGTTGTGTCCCTCAAGATCAAGTAGGCTCAAGAGAAAAGGCTGGAGAATATTATTTAAAAAGACATACAACCTTGGCAGGAACGACCTTTCGCGAAATATGACTCATGATCCGTTAGGTTCTTTAATTACATGGGTGGTGTAGCTATCAAGATCAATAATGAAACAAGGCTCAAGGGAAGAGGCCGGGGAGGATCGACACATCGTTGTCCATCCTATGGACAACACCTTCCTCTTGCTTTTTCTTAGCCTAGAGTTCGACCCTCCAAGTAAAGAGTCTTTACCAATGCCTACCTGAACCTTACTTGGGAGGGGTTTATCTTTCAAATTTCGAATAAATTTAGAAAGTTCCCCTTTCAACATCATTATTCCAAAAAAAATTGATAGTTAAAAATAACTTTTAATCATCTTAAGAAAAAAGATAAGTCTTTTTTCATCTGATGGGAGGGTACAACCCAAGGTCATCATTCCCTTTAGTTTTCCCAACTCAAAAATTATCCTGAAGAAAAACAAGAGATTGTATCAAGAACTATGTACAAAAGAATATGAGAACGTCCCCTGGCATCGAGGGAATCGCACATATAGAGATTCAAAAAGGAATCGATCTGATCCAGGTCGTAATTTTTATGGGATTCCCAAATTATTAATAGAAAGTTGATCAAGCGGAATCCAAGAATTAAAAATGACCTTACAACAAGAATTTAATTGTGTAAGCCGAAAACTGAGCATTGCAGTCACAAGAATTGGATACGAAAATCCTAATATTCTTGCAGAATTTATAGTTGGACAATTAAAAAATAGAGTTTCATTTCAAAAAGCAATAAAAAAGGCTATTAAATTAACAGAACAAGCGGATACAAAAGAAATTCAAATACAAATTGCGGGGCGTATCACCGAAAAAGAAATTGCACGTGTCGAATGGATCAGAGAAGGTAGGTTTCTTTTACAAATGATTCGAGCTAAAAATGATTATTATTGACTTTATCTTGGATTTTGGGCAGATAGCGGGAATCAAACCCGCATCTTCTCCTTGGCAAAGAGAAATTTTACCATTCGACCATATCCGTATTTTTTTGTTCTTGATACACAATATGTACCCACATATACGATATAACAACAACAACAACATACCCAGTGAAATCCCACAAGTGGGTTCTGGGCCACATATACGATATAATCAGACGTTATTTGTGCAGTGCCAGAAACATATTCTCTTCGGAACAATTTCAATATTTGTTAATTGTATTCTTTTTATTCAAGAAGTTTGACTCCCCTTTTAGTTTTATAGGTTCAACAGATAAGAGAATTAACGATACATACCAAAAAGACTAAATCTTAAGGATGTACCAGAAAATACAACATTTTCGTTACTTCAACAGTCATCAAGAAAAGCAAATACAATGGGTATGCTAATCAATAAGATTTATGAAAAAGCAATTAATGCAAAAACAACCAATTGAAAAGCAAGAGCCATGTTTTTAATCCTCCAATCTACCAACAAATGAACTATATGCAATTTGATCCCTCTATCGTACGAAAAATATTAATTGTGATAAAATATGTCATCGAGGGATTTTACTTTATCATGAATCCATTGATTTTGTATGACTTATTACTACTCCCCCTTTCACGCTTATTCGTACATGAAGTGGGGCGGGGGAAATGGAATTTTCTTTTTTATATCACAAATGGACATGCTAGATCATATATCTATAGGCGGATAGATAGATCGATCGGTGGATTCACACCTGAAATCTTTCTATAGATAATGGGGGTATCCAACCCTATAACCATGTTCTATTCAAAGGAATAAAACAAAAATAGCCTTTCAGAACGATGGTTAAGTGGTTGATTGCCTCGGTCTTGAAAATCGATATAGTTTTGAACAAAGAACTATCGAGAGTTCAAAACTATCTAGGGCGTCCCAGGTATGTTCTATTCCCGTTTTGTACTTTATTTCTAGTTGTGGTGCAGTGAGGGTACTGCACCGTCTTTTTTGGATGGGGTAGGCATCCTGCCACTTGAGAGTTTTTCTTGCCAGGTTACTTTTCTCTCAAGTGTACTATCTAGTAGAATTGGTATGTTTAGGCTATGATGTTTGTGTACATACAAGTGCTTATAGAAGTCTAGGGTAACCCATGTTTTGATCTTTGAAAAATGCCTCAAGTTAAAAATACTGCAAAAAGCTTGTATGTGCATACATCCCATCCGGACTAACTAGTATGATTTTTGGAAAGCATGGTATGCATTGTAGGGTTGGCATCTTAATGAATGAAGCATGACTATGTTGGTTAGTGCAAATTAGTGTGTGTGAGCGTGTTTGCTTAATTCAGCTGACGCACTTGGAAGCTAGAACTTGCCTTGTTAGTCCCACCAAAACAATTGAATGGCTAGATTAGGATGTGATCTTCGGCCGTTTTTGTTGACTAGTCACTTAGCCTAAAGTTGACCAACCAAATGAAATTGCCTTTTTTGAACCAAAAGTTGAGCCTAAATATACCTTTTCTTTGTAATCACCCAACTCACCTTCCCTATCTGTCTGCAGATTCTTACTTTAGCCTGCTCTCTCCAAGGATATTGTGAACCTCGGCCTAGGCCAAAAGCCTAAGTTGAGGGTGGCTTATACTGGCCCTGGTACTTTAAAAAGACATTGTGAACCTCAGCCTGGGTCAAAAGCCTAAGTTGAGGGTGGCTACTGTAGGGAAAACAGGAAAACAAGTGAGGAAAAGAGCCAAATGATGAGAGGAAAAGAAAAGTGGGGGTGTGACCGTGAGTAAAACAGAAGAGCGAAAAAGAAAAGAAAGAAAAAGAATAAATGAAAACGGAAATCACTCCCAATGAAAAAGGAAAGTAGAAAAATAGAGGCAATAGGAGCTAAAAGCCGAGAACAGATGGCTGAATCAAAGTAGTGTCTTAGAGGGGCCAAGGTCACTTTGATCCTAAATGTACCTTACCCTAGCCCGAGCCTACATTACAAGCCACAAAAGTCCTAATGTGATCCTAACAAGGTCGTTCGAGAGTTCAGGTGGCGAAAATAAGGGCAAGCATATAGCCGATACTTGTGTGTCCACTGAAAATCACTTGTGAGAGTGAGTTTCTACGTTCCAGTCTCCGGTTTACATTGATATGTTGTGTGTGAGACTTCTTTGTAGTGAGGGCACTATCCTTGCACTAATCGGTTGCTAATACGATTGGTTCATCTTTGTTCCCGAGCTTATGTGGGCTGACTGTACATGTACGATGTTGACCTTAATCTGTGTGGGTCTGTTTGGGGTGTAAGCACATTTTAAGCTTGTTTTCTGGCTATATGTGTTAAAATTGAGGGGTTATCCGTAGTTCTGATTGAGCACTTGCATTTATGCTTTGTTTTATTGAGTCGTCATTGCTTGACGACAAGCAATCATTCTAAGTTGAGGGTGTTGATGAATCATGGAAATACGACTCTTGTAACGCTTTAAACATAGAATTTTTGTGCGTTCTCAAGCAAATTTGCCGATTTGATGTGTTCTATGTTATTTTTCAGGAACATGGTGAAGGCATGGAGTAAAGGGCAAAGTGCAAGAAAATGATTAATGAAGAAGCACAAGTGTCACCATACGGAGACGTGGAATAGCTCTGAGCATACGAGCCAAAGAATGGAGCTAAGTGGAGGAGCACAAGCGTCTACACGGCCCGTGTAACATGAAACAGACCGTGAGGTAGCCCCGCTCTTGGCTTGCTAAAGTGTGGCTGGAGCAAAGAGGAATGGGAGAAACCAAGGCAATTCTCACGGTTCCTTTCACGGGCCATAGGAATTGACACGGACTGTGTCCCTCGTCATGAAAGTGACGTGAATTTGAAGAGTCACCGTCGAAAATTACATGAATCATATAAGTGGAGAGAGACGAGGCCCGTCACGAGCCGTATGACCAACCACGGACCATGACGGGGGCAGTGAGGTTGAGGAACCAAGTGGATCGCGTGGAAAATCATGAAGGCAAGGGCCACGGGCCGTTTCACGGTCCGTGAACCCTCACACGAGCCATGTCAGTGCACGTGGGGATGCGACCGCGAGATGAAGGCCAAGTATTGACTCACGGACCGTGAAACGGTCCGTTTGGACCCTCACAATTCGTGTAGTGGCTCGTACCCATGTCAATGCCTATTTTAAATTGGATTAGGTTTTTCCTTGTATATATATATTATTTTTATTCCGTTTATTGGGGGTTGCGACGACTGGAGACAGAGAACTAAAGAAGAACGTTATTTTACATTAATTTACGTTGAACTCTTGGATCTAAATCATCTCTTTAGAGATTGTAATCCGTGGATTCATCATTTTATCAATAGTAAGTTCTTTATCATGATGTTTTATATGGTTATGGGCTATTTATCTTGAATATGCTAGGCTAAACCCACAAGTAGGGTTGTGGGAACCATGACAAATCAATAAGATAACGAATTTGGGGTGAATCTTGGGATTGATTATCGTATATATCGTAGTATTCTTCGCTTTAACTTCTTCCATAATAAGTCGACACGTTATGGTAAGCCTGTATTCATTACATGCCCAGAAGGGATGTAGTGATTAGCAAAGAATTCTATGACAAAAATTTGGGGTTTTTAATCTAGTCTAAGTACTTGAGACCGGAAGGTGAGAGTATTCTGGATCTATAACAAGGGTTAAAATTGTATACATTCTGAGACCGGAAGGTGATGAATGAAATGCATCTAAGAAAGACCGGAAGGTGAATTAGGTGTTATATAACTTGTTTGATCTTGTATACGTAATCATGAACGGGTTTACCACATAAATTTGGCTATCGTATTAGACGTCATGGAGAACACAATCCTAGCTTCTCATTAATTATTGGAAATCCAGTGGTCACTGCATTCATTCAATACTTTACTTTAGTAACTTAGTTTGAACATCAAAACCCCCCATATATTTTATGCACTTTTATTTTGGGAATAGAGATTACATCTGAAAAAGGGTTTTGATAGATTTATTCTCACGCATTCCCTGTGGGATCGACCTCAACTCTTGTTGAGTTCTATATTTGATTAACGACCGCTTTACTATTCCTTTTGGAGTGTAAATTTAGGCGTATCAAGTTCTCCCCTCTTTGAGCAGGTCAGCAAGAAGTCATCCCTGAGGAAAGAACGAGTCTTCGGCGAACCGATACCTACTAATTATTCCAGAAACCTCTTTTCTCATAGCTCATAGGTAACTGTGAAATTAGCCAGTTGTTCCTCTCTCGTTGGCCAAGCTACTTTGTTCCTCAAATAAGTCGGACTTGGGAGCACCAATTAATGAACAAGGGAATGGAACCATAAACTAACGCGATCAACATTCCTCTTCTGATTCATTGACTATTCTCACCTTCTACCAATCAAGTTAGTCCGCCCCTCTCCCTTGCAAAGGATAGGCTAAGACAAACAGTACACGAAACACCAACCCAATTTTAACGAAAAAAGGAAAAGCAAGTATATCCTTACTAGCCTCTATTCCTGACGTGAACAGCCGCTTTCTTGGAACTAATTCATAGGCACTCCATTAATTAGACTTCACACACTATATAAACTAATAGTTGAAGCGTGTCATAGAAAGCGAAAAAACAAATTGATTGACAATTGAGTGCAAGCCGATAAATAGCGTCAACAAGGGTGTTCTAGTGCTTTGTAGATTCCTATCCAAAACTTGTATCATTTGACAATGCCACGTGAATCGTTAGAAACATATGAAGTGTATGGCTAACCTAATAATGAAAGTTTCGTAAGGGAACTGGAGTAGGCTATCATGAGACAAAAGAAATTTTTCTAAAGAGATTCGATTCAAGACTCTTATGTGTCCAGGTTCAATATTAAAATAACTTCAGAGGTTTTCCCTGACTTTGTCCATGTCAACAAACAATTCTGAATACCTTGACTTTATTAGAATAGGTCCGAGTCAAATAACAATGATTCGAAGCACTTCTTTTTACACTATGTCGAAAATCCAAAGACTCAATCATATGGATATGTAAAATACAAGATTTCCAATCCTAGCAAGAAAGGGGGGTTGAGGGCCGACTATGATGAGTACACGTTTTAATATAGGATCAAACGGCTTTTGTTCGATCGAGAGGTAGAGATAGATATAAGCTGACTACTTATGTTTTCTGGTACTTCGTTTTGGGTGAGATGTACACCGAAAGGAATTGACACTACAAACACTTTTCACTGGTAGTCCTCAATCGAAAGTTAGCTAGATTCAAGTCGACAAGCGAGAGACAAGATTGGGTGAGGGTACAAGGCCTCATGTGGAATCTACAATCTACTGTGCCCGTTGTTGGCTTTGCAAATGCTTTCAAATACTCTAGCAGTATATTTCATTCATTGTATATATCTCTTTGCTATATGGGGTGGAGTGTTGACCAATTAAAAATTCACATGTTCAGAAGATCTAGAGTGTGGAGATGCGGATGTTGATAGATGTGTGGACATACCAAGGGTGATAGGATTAGGAATGAGATCATTCGAGAGAAGTTAGAGGTGGCCCCTATGGCTGACAAGATGAGAGAGCGAAATTGTTGGTTTGGACATGTGCAGAGAAAGAGTACTGATGCTTCTGTTAGAAGGTGCGAGAGGTTGGATTAGGGGTTACACAAAGGGGTAGGGGTAGACCAAAGAAGTATTAGGGGGAGGTGATCAGATAAGATATGAAACTTCATCTCACCGAGGAATGACCTTAGATAGAAATGAGTGGAGGTCATGTATTAGAATTGAGGGTTAATAGGCTAGTAGGGGTAGGTCGACATATGACTTTGTGATGTAGTAGGTTAGTAGGAGTAGTGATGTCTTTACATCGTATGTTGTCATTATTAGTCCTATATGTGTTTACTTTTAGCTTATTTACATTGTCTTTGCATCTTGTGTTTTTCCTTATTAGTCGCTCTTTCTGTTCCCTTTCTTTTCCTTTCCTTTTTTTCTATATCTAGTTTATTCTGCTTATGGTTTTTTGAGACGAGGGTGCCCAGGGAACAACCTCTCTACCTCTAAGAGGTAGTGGTAAGGTCTGCGTACATTCTACCTTCCCCAGACCCCACTCGTGGGATTCCACTGGGTATGTTGTTGTTGTATGTTATTGTTGTACTAATAAGCATATAATATACATACATATACATATGATATACATATCTATACATACTTATACAAATAATATAATACATATATATATATGATACACATTTTTGAGAAGAGGGTTCCCAGGAAACAGCCTCTCTACCTCTATGAGGTAGTGGTAAGGTATGCGTACATTCTACCCTCCCCAGACCCCACTTGTGGGATTTCACTGGGTATGTTGTTGTTGTTATTTGTACACACATATATATATGCAACATATACAACCGAGTGTATATGTAGTGTATACTTTGGTCATGTTTGGTAAACCAGATGGCTGAATGATATATATTAGTAACTATCCCTGCTGCTTTAATATCCTTTCCTTTATCTCTTCATATCCTCTTAAACCAAGGATAGGGAAAGAAAATGTCCATTCACTTCTTTCTTCATGTTTTCGTCTACCTTTTCTTCCTTCCTCTCTATTTGTTTCCCTCCTCTCCACTATACAGCGAACAGAAAAAGAAAAAGACTTTTTGTGCATATTCCAGCAGGGACAAAAGAAATTAAAGCAACAAACATAACAAAGACTTTCTCCACAAAATAATAACTAATGTGAAGGTCCTAGAGGCACCTCTGGATAATTTGGCACCGCATAATTATTGGGAGCTCGAGGAGGTAAATATTGATCTACTATTGCTTAAGCAACTTTCAAATGTGTAGTTCTTAGCTGAAGAAAGATTCCTGCTACTTCTTGTTATCTGGAATATCAGAGTTTATGCTTCTAGCCAGGAAAACCCTTTGATTGAGGACTCAGCACTTTCGAGGTTTTGCTTCTTATGTTTTAGAATATATGACATGCTTTTCTTCTACAATCACTTGATTTCAGCTGTTCAGTGGAGTTCTAACATCTGTCATCATTAACTAAATGATCAGTGCATTAGTAGCTCCTAAAGAAACTTACTGATACTTGATCTTTCCAACCAAAGACCTTTTCCTTTTATACAAGGTGAGAGTTTTATCAACATCATGGGGAAATTTCCCACATATAAGGCCTACATAAAAATGTGATGCTCCAACATTTTATAAAATTCATTAAGCAGTTTTCAAATAATACTTCGTTCCCGAATCTTCTTCTCTTTCAATATATATTGATTTGTCCACTAACTTCTGTTGGTTTTGTTCTTTACTTCAGTCCACCCCTTCCATTACCTTAGTTTTCTATATTTTCATATTGCACAAGCAATCAAACAAAATGTATCATTAACTAAATACCATTTACGCATCACAAAATGCCTTTTGGGGTGGCTTCTATGAGACCTAACACCAACTTCAAGAACTATTCAGATGTATAACAATTTCTTCACTGTTGGAAAATTAAGGTCGGAATACAAAACTAAAGCAGAAGTAATTGAATATGTAATTGATGCTTAGTAGATCTAATACACATCAAGTATTGAAGTGTAAGTCAGAACTTGAAGTAAACATTATCTACAAAGCTCAAAATAGACAAAAACATACCAAGTAATCTGTAATAAGCTCGGTATATTATTGAGGTTCCATCAACGAGCATGAGTCTGCCATCGGAAGGATCATTATTTGGTGACCCAGTTTCACAACGGGGAGAATCAAAAAGCACATCTGTGCGTAACAGTTGGTCTGTATCAAGATTATTTGCATAAATGGGCCTGCAGTAACCCTAACCAATATTTTTATTACAAAAATAAAGCATTAGAATTGTAATATCGACAAGTAAAAAGGGGACTCGTTAAATGAAGATGAAGCTTTTCCATTTACCCTAAGAGATGTGGATAAAGAAAAAACGGGATGTAATTTTCGGAAATGGGTACTGGTCAAACTGCTCCCATGCGATTGAGTGACCCGTAGCTTACTTCCTAAGTGAAATACAGTCCTCCACAGAGATTGAATTGGAGAATGTGAAAGTTGATGACATGCCATGTAATTCCACATATATGGACTAACAGATACTGTGAAATTCGAGATATATCAAGTTACAAGTTCTCAAGGAAACCTTTCACTATCATTCTGCTATAAATTTGTCTGGTTTTGGAAAAAACAATTCTACCCGGATAGAAAATTTGCATTGCAGCAGGAGCCAACTTATTAAAATGAGCAAATTAAGTAATTAGGTAAACATACCATATATATTTATAATTACTAGAGGGCAGTGCCCGTGCGCAGCACGGGGGGTGGGAGGCGGGTGGGGGACATGGTGGTTACTTGGTAAACGCACTTGGGGGGGCGGGAGTCAACGTTTGCAGTAGTAAAGGATAAAATAGAGTAACATGTAACAAAATATTAGCATGGCTTGTCTTGAATCCGACAGTACAATGCAACAGCGACTTAATTTACATAAGGGCTGGGTGGGTGTTTTGTTGTTGGGTGCAGCAGATTGTGCACGTGGGCAGGTGGTCAGGGGGACTATTACTATGTTCATGACGCCTGTTATGTTCATGACGCCTGTTGCCCAGTCTCCTGTGGTGGTTTCCTTAACTCTGGGTGTCTGCGTCTTGTTCCTGCGGGGGGTGGGGAGGGGGGGGGGGTGGAATGTGGGAAGTAGTTAGTATTTGGTATTGTACAGGCGAGTGAACAACATAATAGGCAAGTGTTGTTGTTGTAGTATGCATCAGTGAAGCTAAAGGTACGTATTTCTCACATGCAAAGAGTGGCAGCTGTAACTGCTCTTTTGTGTGCCATATTGTCTAAGTATTATGCATTATATATTTCTGGGTTTTTCAGGGTCGAGAGTGTGAACCTTGGTGCGCGTCTCTGCTGCGGCTGTGTGTAGGCGCAAGAGTCGAACACCTACAGGAAATCAAAATCCGGGGATGCTTTAGCAGTTGCTGTCTGTCTTTCTGGCAGCCTATTTACAGCAGGGAGAAGCGTTAGTTTTTGTAGCGTGCCTTTCCTCCGGGTAATGACACTGAAAGGGCAGCTAATGCAGGATATTACCTTGGATCTTCACAGAGCAAAAACCATGACAAAAGAGAGCCTCAAAACCTGCATGTAGGTGGAGCTGAGAGTGGTCATTTAGTTAGTCTGGTGGAATGAGTATCACGTCCAAGGTAGTTCTGAAAAGAGTAACATTCAAAAGAAGTTAGTAGCGTGTTTGTCGTTAACCTCTATTGCTTTTTGGATGGTGTAGCTGGTTCCATTTTCTCTTTCAACCGCGGGCTGTTCATCTTTTCTGGTGGATCTGTTGGTGCTTCTTCCTGGAGGATGATGGCTTGCTTTGGACGTTTGCTTTGGTGTTGGATGTTTGTGGTGCTGACTGCTTTGGATGGGTTCAGTGCCTTATTGATGTCGTTAATGGCGACGATGAAAACTCTTCGTGAGCTATGTTGGCCACTGCGCGGGAAGGCCTTTTTAACTTGAATCCGGAAGTGTGTGTCCGGTATCGTTGGCTGTTCATGGCCTAGTAAATCTGAGTGAACCTGCAAGGATGTATATGTTAGTTGTATTGAATGAATGTAAAGGAAGGACGAATCATATTTTAGAGCGAAGGTTCAAGAGTCAGCTGTTGCCCTGTTGTAAATCTGTTCTGCAGTCAGTGAGAGCAGCTCTTCTGCTTGTTCATCCATAATTGTGCCTTTTGTTGTCCCGGATTTATCCTCAAGAGTTGCCTCGAAGCGGCATCTGCCAGCAAAACGCAGGGTTATGTTAAGTGCAGTCGTAACAACAAACGTAACATAGGATAGTCAAGAAATAAAACTTCACAACATCTGATACACCACGCTCGCGAAATCCCATATATAAATCCTCCAAATAAGTATTTTCTGCACATAAAGCCAAATCCAAACAGACCCATGAAAAGGGTGACATAGATTTTCTTAGAATCAATCCAACTAACTCCATTAATAAGCTTTATCAAAACATAACAACAAAATACACTAACTTTGACACCAAATGAAGGAGATGACATATTCATCAAATAAGATAGTCAAGAAATAAAGCTGTAGAGAAAGACTATATCATGCATTTTAAGGAAAGGAATGTAGTAGCAAAGTATTAGTGGGGAAATAATTGCTCTTTTATGTTTAAGCAGAGGATTTCATTGTCCATTCGACACCTACTGGCAGATGGGAACAAGCCTTAATCCGGGCAGTATCTTTCAGTGTAAGGAAAACAACACAATAAGCGAGCTCGAGTACCTAAAATTAATTTCATACGCAAAAGCGGGGGATAAAGTTAAGAAGTAAAAGCTGAGGATGTTTGGGAAATTCTAGCAAGAGCTTAAATTAGGTTTGAACAAACATTTGTAGAGTGAGCTGATATAGATTAGAAGAAACTTCTTTATAACCTAAGGGAACATATAAAGTATAGCCAAACAGATCGGGGGGGGGGGGGGGGGGAAGAGAAAATTACTGGCGAAATCAGTTGAGTATATACCTAAATTGTTTTAGAAATTTAGAAATGGGAGTAGTTGTTTATTTGCCTGTGAAATGGGGCTATGAATAGTATACGAAATAGTGGGAAAAAATGTTGGTCATTTAGTATATGTTATGGCAGGTGCGCCCGTGTTCGTTTCCCTAAGGGTATGAGGTCAACAGCATAAATAGGGAAGAAAATTTCAATACTTCAGACTTAGATAATTCTGAAAGGGTTCTTGTGACTATTGAGTTTTATTTAAGCTGAACATTGACGTACCTGGCGATTAGCATCTGTTCTTCGTTACAACCGGGGCATTGGAATGTCCTTTTCCTGAGATTCCGGACTTCCTGCTTGCAAGTTGGGCACGCCAGCACGTAGCAGCTGCTGAGAGTTTGGGGGGGCCTTATCCTTGCCTCTATTGTGAATGTCTGTCCCTGTGCAAGGAAGGTTTTGGTGTTTCATTTGGGTGTAGGAACTAATGTAAACAGTAGACAATTTCAGTAAGCGTGAAGGAGGACTACATCTTGGTGCGAGTGGATGTCAGCGATGGGCACGATGTGCTCTTCCACAGGAGCGTACAGCAGAGATCCAGACTGTGATGTGCTCCGCACTGCGAAGGATTTGAGCATTTCGGTGTTTTCGGCTACCCTGTTTTTCGGAGAGATGGTAGACTGTGAGGAGAGAATAATGTGTGGAAACAAGAAGTGCAACAGATCGCGGCAGGGATCGTACCATGACTGTAGCGCAGTGCATTCTGCATACGGGGGAGTTATTTGTATAGTCGTGTTGAATTTTGTTGTTAGTGACGTGCCTGCATTAGTAAGCCATTTTAGTAGGTGCGAGCTAAGGTAGGTAAAAGCATGTAAAATTGGGTGGTGTTCAGGGTATACCGTTATACTTTGAGACACCAACATGACGAGCAAATATAATGGGATGACATGGAAATTCCGAAAGGAGTCTTTTGCCTTCATCCTCAATAATAGCTTCCTCCCACAAGGTGAAGGTGAATGCCTGTTTACTGCCAATTAAGTAAAGTAACACAAGAAATTTAGTAACATCACTAAAGTTAGACAGCACAATCTGTGCAATGGCTAAAGCGAGCATGCTACCACATAGAGTTAACTGGGGGTTCCATGTTTTATCTGCTATCAATGATGATGACCTCTTGTAAGCGTTTCTGCATGCTCGTTATATACCTTGGCGGGTAGCAGTTGACAACCACTGCAAGCACATCTAAGAAGAGTGTAGGCGTGAGGTGAGAAACAATTTTGAGAGCCGCTTTTATATAGAGTCTAAGTAGTTGCTGCTTACTGAATTCAACGTTCCGAAGTTGTTCCTTTGTACAGCGAGATGCTTCGTTGCTGATTTCACGGAATGATGCCATGGTAATGATTGTAGGCGGTGGCAGAATGTCCTTTGGCATATTGTTGAGACTGCAAGGATGGGTTGTATCCTCATTTGAGCTTCCTTCAGCAAGTGAATCAATGATGGTTTTTTTGTCGATGATCCACTCATATGTGTGCAGCGGCTTTTCGTATCTCAGAGTGGGTTGCTGTACGCGAGCGCTTGTAATAAGGTATGTATGGAATAATCTGAAGCGTCCATGGTAAAGGGGGATATCATCCCCGTAACCAATTGCCTTAACCTCCGATTTCTGAAGGGGGGGGGGGGTGAGTGGTTAGTTATGCAGGAAAATGGAGGCAGTGGAAGAGACGAATGAAAACGTACCTCTTGATCCTGGAAGATCATGTTCATGTATTTTATTTTCCGCTCTCTACCTTCACCCGGCTTACCTATATCCACAAGTCTTACCATGCATGTCCAGTCAGTTAAGCCGGGGGTGATAGCTGTTATCGGCAGATGTTCTTCCATTGTGCTGTTCCTGTGGCAAAAGTAGAACCAGTGTAAGGTGGAAAGGTAATAAGACCTTAGGTTTCATGTTAGTACTCATAGTACGTAATCCTATATGCAGTGACCAAGCTGAACATGATTAATGCATTTGAAATCCATACATGCGGCAATGGTTCGATGTCTAGCAAACATGCTTATATCGAAGAATATATTTTGAGACAGAAGTGTAACAAGTTTATCCAATTTGGAAAGCAGACCTATCGTAATGATAACGCTACATAATCGCCTAATCCTTTTGCTTAGGCACTGTACGAACAGATCATAACCTGCACCATGTGCGAATAATATTGTGCTTTCTGTTCTTTTGGCCAATATCATATCATCGCTTTTGTTTTTTATGTGACAGTGGTGTAAGGAGGTTACACTCAGATTCTTCATTATTTCGTTTTGCTAAGCAGAAAATGAGTATGAATTTAATCTTATTAACTGAATTTAGAAAATGTGGTGAGGCTGCCAAGTCAAGTCTTTCTTCGGTAATTTCTTGGGGAAGGAACATCTGTACTACACCCTAGCCGTGTAACATCTCATTAAAAGTAAATCTTTTACGTATCAATATGTGCAGAGCTAAACATTTTCAGATATTCATGAATTTCTAGTTTCCTGTGTACTGGTTTTTTTTATTAGAAGCAACAATAAGAAGTACAATGGAGTAAAATTCAAATAAGAGAATGTTGTAAGAGTATTGATGTTGGCAGGAACTTAATGAAAGCAGTTATCTATAAGATAACCTTGCCAATCAGCACAATAGTACACTGAGGTGTCTAAAGTTGCAGCCCTTTATAATTCCCAACAATTATGGCGGGATGGAATGTCACGGTTGAGTAGGTGCGAAAGTGTTTCCGTAGATCAACAAATATCATTTGAGTAAGACGGAAGCTGTTTCAGCCACCCAGGCAAAGTGCTTTCTAACTTACGTGGAATTCAGGAATGTGAAGGCAGTAAAGAGAAAGCGAATCACTACCCTACTATCTTTGCTAGGTCATGACTGTAGTTCATATTAGTGAATCCCACTACCAAGGCAGACATTGCTACCCATTTCAGAGAACAAAACATATGTTCTTTTTCAGTACTTTAAAAACGTCAAGATAAGAAGGGAATTTCAGGCTAGTAGACATTACTAAAATAGTCCAGACTGTGATAGCGGAAGAAGGCACTATAAGGCGCCTTGGATTTGAAATGTATCAATTATCTAGGGTGTTCTCTTTACATTGGTCGGCAAAGGATAATCTATTTGTTTGGTATGGTGTTTAAGATTCACATATCAAATGTATTGCATACCTAATTTCCAGTAGACCTTTCCATTCTTTTATTATCTCTCTATCTGAATATGCTGAAGTACTAATTTTCAGCAAGCAACTACACAACCAAATACTTGCAGATGTAATCTGGAAATTATCTTTCAAGAAGTGAAATTTGACATTCTCAATTCCAAAGGGTGAACAAATTACATAGAAGCAATAAAGCTCACCACCAACACAACAACACAACTGGCATTCAACAAATAATATGATTCAAGGAACAATTGATAGGATAATCTGAAAAGCAAAGCTGCTAATTTGCAAGTAATGTGCAGTTGCCATTCCAGGAAACTACATGTACACATTTAATTAAGAACATAGCAAGTAGATAGCTGGCACTAATCCAGAAGGCCAAACACATGGTGGGAAAAGGAAAAATTTAACGCTGGACAAGCAACAATGCAAAAAAGTGGTCACGTGTAATATTCATACCAGTAGAAGCAATTTGGCCAATTCCAGTGATACGGAGTGGCAGCACTTGTAGCTTCCATGGAAAGATGGGTTAGTTAGAAGTTCGAGGTGATGGTTTTTTGAATAATTTCTCTGTACACTACATTCTCCGTGGAGTGGTCGTCACAACTATCAGCTGTTGGTGGCCGTATGAGCACTTTCACGCATTTTGCAGTTTTAGCTCGAGATAAAGCCACGTAAAGCTGACCGTGTGAGAAAACAGGTTCTCGGAGGTAAATTCCAACGAAGTCCAGTGTTTGTCCTTGGGCCTTATTAATAGTCATGGCGAAGCACAGTCGTATGGGGAGCTGTGTTCTTTTGAACGGAATGGTGAGCTTTTCATCAGTTGGGGACAGTAGTGGGATGCGAGGAATGAAAGTGTGCTTCCCTTTGAAATCGCCCGTGGCAATTATTGCGCTGACAACATGGCCTTTGATGTCAGTGCAAATTAGACGGGTGCCATTGCATAAACCCTCAGAAGGGTTTAAATTGCGAAGTAACAGGATAGGACAATTCCTTTTGAGAGTTAGCTTGTAAGGGGGCAGAGAAGGCGGGTTCAATGTGTGTAAAAAATCTTCAAATTGGGATTGGTCTTTTGGTTCTATTGTTTCGTCAATACCTGTGAAAGTTATACCTTCTGTAGGGAATTTTTGTATGGACATTGCATTTATATCATCGACAAAATCATTTTTGGTTGTTAAAATAACCCGCGAGGTAATATTGGAGGTGTCAGATTGTGCCATTTCTATGTTGAGGTAAGTATGGCGGAATAGAATATCTAGAGAATGGCTTTCGGATGTGAAGGGAATGAGAAGTGTAGCAGGAATTTCGATTTTGTTGAACTCGTTAGTGCGTTCTTCTCCATCTCCAACTCTAAGTAGGTAATCGCAGAATGTAGGATCATTTTGTGCGCGCATATTTTGTACAAGGCGGAATTTTTCAAGGATATTCCACAGGTCTGAGTTGAGCAAAGATTCATTGATAAAATCGTCTCTACTTCCCCCTTTGACAACTGGCAAGATTTGCCGGAAGTCACCGCCGAATACTACGACTTTCCCCCCAAAGACGGCTTGGACACCCATGAGATCTTGTAGGAGTAAATCTAAAGTTTGTACAAGTTTCTTTTTGGCCATAGACACTTCGTCCCACACTATTAATTGCGCATCGCGAATTAAAGAAGCGAGTGAGCTCTGTTTACTTATACTGCAGCTGTAGTTTGCACCCACGTCTATCGGAAGTTTAAATCGTGAGTGGGTTGTGCGACCTCCGGGGAGTACGGAGGCGGCGACACCCGAAGTTGCAGTGGCTAAGGCAATTAGTCCTTTAGATCGGACAGATGCTAGCAAGGCGCGGTATAGGAAAGTTTTCCCAGTTCCTCCTGGTCCATCTATGAAAAAGGCTCCCGACTCGTGGGAGTATATTCTATGAAGGATTTTGTCTACGCGGCTTTTTGTTCAGTGTTTAATTTGGTATGTAGAATTAAATCCTCCGCACTTACAATTATATTCCGTTCCAAGGAAACATCTCTTGCTTCCTGGATAATTCTTTCGGAGGAAATAGGTGCAGCGCATTTCTCAGAGACAAGCTTAAACTCGTCTACATTTCGGCCCATTGCATGTAATATGTTGTTCAGATGATTTAGAACAAGCATTTGAATGTCAAGATGTCCTAGGCTTTCTGTTTGTGCAAAGTCCTCTGCCATGGAGGATTCAAAGCGGTGCCATAATTCGCGGGGTTCAGCAGGGTTACAGTACACTAATAATGTTGCGAATAGGCGCCGCAGGCTGGAAGGCATGTGATATGTGCTTGCTTCTATTAAACATTCGATTAAGTTATTATCAGAGGCTAGTAAGCCTCTTCTTTCTGCCGATTGTCTAAATGTGGCGCAAGTTCCCCCCCCCCCCCCCCCCCTCCCCCGTGGTAAGAAGGTCTGTATATGAAGTAGGTGCTCGCACGTTCATTAGTAGAAGCCTAAGGTAATATCTTTCGCCTTCTGTTGGGTGGCAACTGACAATGCGGCCAATCGCAGTACTCTGTTTTCTGTGTGTCCATACTTTGTTAGTAGCCGACCATACGAAATGCTCTGGGAATTCTTTGTATAGCAAGTTCATTGATTTAGCATCTTCATTAAGTAGATTCATCATGAAAAATTCCGTTAGCATGGTTTTTCGATTTTGAGTGTCTCTTAATATTGAGGTCAGAGTTGTTGTTGTTTTGAATGAAACAAGTTGTTGGTCCTGAAGGTGTAGTTGGAGACGGTACACTGCGGGGTTTATTTCACTAATTGGAAAAGCAAATAGCCGCCATGTGGCTTCAGGCGGCGATACCCAGCGAGCCGACCGATATTCATGTATCTCATCGACAGCTATAGCAGCGCTATCACTTTGAATGGAAAAGCTTATTTTGTCGTGGCCTTTGCAGATGTATTTGTAAATGTACTTGACAATTTTTATATCCGCGCATACCTCTACATTTATGTGGCAGTTATACTTGCATAGTAGATATGGGTTATATGGTACAACCCAGGAGTTGTCAAGATATTGGCTCCTAACTTTGACGCATCTTCCGTTGTTGCGTCGTCTATAAATGGGGTATGAATTTTCCCCTTTGGAAGTTTCCGGGGCATATTTTTTCGGGTATTTGAACTTACATTGTCCCTTCTTTTGCATGCAGCTGTTCCTGGGGTTTAAATTTCCGCAGGGTCCGTGCATCATATGTTTAGTCACTAAAGAATGTAAGTACTCGTTCCCATGGGCCGGTGGTATTTCAGCGGAGACGATTCTGTCATACGATGCTGGGGTGAGCAGTTTGTAGTCAGGGGTAAGCACGATGAGGAAATGAGCGTGGGGCAAGCCTCGTTTCTGGAACTCTATAGTGTACATAAATGCAGCGACTTGGCCAAAATTTTTTTTCTTGAACAGATCGGATTTCAATTCTTCTACTTTTGCCCGGAAAACCCGGGTAATTAAATCTGGCCGATTTTGCGCTTTATCGGTCGGTAGTAACAAATTAGTTATCTTAGGCCAGGCAGGATTGCAGGTCATTGTTAGGAAGATATCAGGCTTGCCGAAATGTTGGACTAATGCGATAGCGTCCATGTACCGACGTCGCATATCTCGCGGGCCGCCAGTGAAGCTAGCGGGCAGGATTGTTTTTCGACCAATATTGGAAGCCTCCCTTTCTCCCATGCTTTGAAGGTCCATAAGCCCAGCGTATATTTCAGTTCGGAATAGATCTTGGTTGAACATCAAGTAGTCGAGTCGCTGTGTTTCAAGTTTTATGTATTGGTCGACAGAGTATTGCTGGAATAATCTCCCAGAGTGAAGAGTAGCATTCTCAACAGTACCGCGTATCTGAAGTTTGTAACAATAATATTCACGGCAGGACACCATGTTCTTCTTGGTCCTTTCTGTTCGGAGAACGTCTTCCTCTATGGTAAGCAAACCATGAATTGAAGACATATCCTGGACGTTTAGAAGTGGATTAGAAGAGGACATGGGACGATTTCCACGCAGGGATGTCCTGTCTGGGGTTTTTTGGATGCCACAATGCCACCCATGTTCACCATTTGGAAATAATAGAGGATATTGAAGTGGATCATAACAGCCGTAGTAATAGTGGACCAACTGACTGCTGTTATTGTGGGGATATATCCGAATATGTGGCGTGGCCGTAATGCAGTCTGAATCCTCGTCAGTCCATATAGCAGAGACCTCAGAGGCGTTGGGTAAATTATACGTCCGTTGGTCCAGAGAGGAATCGCATCTAAGGGCGACGTAAAAGTTGGATAAATCAGGAAGCTCTCGGAGGGATTTCAGAAAGGTGGAGTATGGATTAGCTTTTAAAATATGTAAGAGCTGTGTAATGAGTGGTTTGTCAAGATTCTCTGCGAACGCCATTTCGTTGATTGTTTGAAGGTCATTATCGTAGAAGTAGAGTTGCATGTTCTTCGCTTTAGTCTCTGTTGCAGTTAAGCTGGGTAAGAAATGGTGCATTTGCCCTTGAACTTTGAATGTGTAAATACCCTTACTCCTGCTTGCTAAGTCCTTGTCATACTTCACACCTAGGGAAGTGAATGCGAACATGTTATTGTATAGGCGGATGTAGGTGCGGAAGTGGTCGGAAACGGCGGACCTGCCGAAGTACAGGTCGTTAAGTTCAGGAGGCAGTTGGTGCGTTGCCAACTTTATGGCACCGCTGCCACAGCAGAACCTAGGAGGCTCATACTGGAATCTTATCGCTGCACAGAAGGTGCAAGGAGGTACCTCCCTCAGAGTGGAGGCAGTGGAAGGTAAGTGGTCTGCACGCGAGGAGCTTGCCCGCACTGACCCTGGCCATGAATGGAAGAAGGGTTAAATTTGTGTCGGACAAGGCTACAAGGGAGCGGCATAATGTAGTAGGTAATGGCCGAACCATGTATAGCAGAAGCAGGCTCTGCAAAGGTACGTACACCATTTTGGACATTTAGTGTAGACGAACCTGGGGAAGGAGTTGTTGCATGGGGCGAGCATGTGTTTATGCTCGTGTCGCATAGAGCATATTTTTTGTTAGCGTAGTTTGAGCGGCGTCGTTCAAGAAGAGTCGCCTTTTGTTCGGGTGGCATTTCGTTGTATGCTGCACGACGCCGAAGATTTCGGTAAGACTGGAGATCACTGTGACTTCGTTTTGGTGGCGTCATCTGTTGGGGCCTTTCTAAAATAAGAAAAGTAGAACAGATGGTCTGTCTTAGTGCGAGCATGTGTACTTTAATACGCATATTCAGCAGAGTAATACGCAGTACGTATGGAAAAAGGGAATGAGTGGTTGGCTGGGAAGGCACAGGCCATGTCCAGAGTAAGAGACATTATGCACAACGAATGAGAAAGAGATATTGCTCTAACTGTTGCAGGTTATTAGGAAAACAGTGAAAGAGCATGCCTACTATGACGAAGCTACATATTTACCTATAGGTACACTTGTGCATCGGAGCAAGATAAGATGGACATACCTGGAGAGAGCAAGGAATGTTGCCGTGTGTGAGCCTTTGTAAACCTGCGCACAAGCCGTTGCGTACGTTAGCGTAACGCCAGTGAATATTATTGTAGCAAAGCATGTTTAGAAGAACATGGAGTTGGCAGTTGCAACCAAGAAAGACGCACAAGTGTAGTTCAAACATCGTAAGGAGTTTCAGTTAATAGTGGATTTAGTATTTAAGTGTAAGGGAACTTTTGATATATTGTATGATCTGAATTCCTACGAAATAGATACCAGAAGTTGCTACATTTTCTGGGGCTTTCATACAGCAGCAATAATTTGCGGGGAAGGTATGTGACTGTCCAGGCGGCTTATTTGGGAATTATCAAAAAGGAAGGAACTGCTTCGTCGCATGCTCTAATTACTACTCCCTAAGATCCACATTTGTTAACCAACTGGAAACAAACCGAACAGATCACAATGCAACACATAGAAATCATGAAGAATTCCCGAAAGCGCACATAACAATAAAGCAAGTATTCATGTATTATTATGCTTATTTTAGCAGTCATTACGACCTTTAAGGCCAGGCACGAATCGAATGTATAGCAGGAGTATTAAGATTACCACAAAGTCAACTTAGCAAACAAAATATTCAAGCTTCCCCCACATTCAACCAAGTGAAGTTGTTGGATAACAGATCAAACCAGAAGGTTCTATCTTTAGCAGGGAAAATAGGAAAGCGCAAACAATCAGAAAGAGTACCGTAACTCAATTACATACATTCCCAAATCCTTAGAAGAGTCAAACGAAGCCTTACAAGTACCTATGAACAGAACAACACCACCAATAATAATCCATTATAATTTCAGCAAATGTCATATGGCGATTCGTAGAGTGGTACAGAACAATAAAGCATTAAAGTTAGGTTTGGACAACAATATCAAATAAGTAGGTAGACTGATTTAGTGAAATTTCATAAATAAGATTAGGACATTCTTGATATGATGCAGGCAACACAAGGTAAGTAGTGGCCAAAGAAAACTCTAGCAAAGAAGGACTTAGACTGGCCTGGTGGAACATTTGTTGTAGCAGCAACTCCACTCACCTTCTATAACCTGATCCCTAAGAATAGTCTACGTAGATATTAAACTGAAGTGATGAGCTGACTGGAGGCAGTACATGAAATGAATTATTCTGAACCTACAAACGGCATCGCTCTTTTGGTCGTTTACCATACCATGTTTTCAGAGGCTCAACTAAGTCCAACACCTCATTTTTAAAAATGCAGTTTTAGAATTACATGTTTGCCACATATGTCATCTGCCGATCCGATTATACCGCTTGGTGTATGTAGTTTCTTCTTTTGGGGATTGTAAGTAAGATTGTATTGTATTTCTATTTGGGGTTTGGGGGTGGGGGTATCATCTCGGCGATTTATTGATGTAGAATGTTTGACAGAAACAGTTCATCTGTTGTCTACCAAATTTAGTAAGGAAAATATTCAAGCTTCCCTGAAATTACACCTACCAATACTACTGGGTAACAGTAACCCCAGAAAATGTTCCATCTTTATTCGCAAATAAATATCATCCACACTTCACCCCCAAAAAAAAATGAGAAACAGTAAAGCCTCAACAGTCGGGCCCAAAAGCAGGACTTTGCTACCTATATTCCCAAATCCTCCGAAGAGTCAAAGAAACAAATAGAAATCACAAATGTAGAAGCACCCGCACACCCAAATCACCTCATACCCAAATATCAAATGTAAGAAAAGAAACACCAAAGAAGGCCCCAAAAACATATGTCATCAGGCACTTCCGCACAGTCAATGTTGCAAACCAAAGGGCCATCAATCCAATTACTAAAACTTCAACGTTTTCTCTGTGGCACTGTCAAACGATTAAGTGCAAGAGCTATGCTTTAAAATCAAACATCTAAAATAAGGAAACATCATTAAATACACTCGAACAGTGGACATGCATGGCAAAATCTCTGCTTAAGCTCCAAAAAGGACCACCTATTAACACAATCAAAACCCCTTCCATTCAGAAATAGGAGGCCCAAAACAGAGGGAACGCAAAGAAAGAAGCGCAACCTCTGAACGACTCAGAGACAAAGAAGATAATGTCCGACAGTGGACATGCATGATGAGATATGGCAGCCAAAAGAAGAATTACACACCTAAGAACGAACATGCAACATGAAGAACTCAGAAACGAAGACTTGGAAGCTGGGTGCTTCAGGAATTCAAGGGGAAAAACCCCAAAGCAACCACTAAGCCCCAAATCAAACCCGAAGAGCAACGTCCTACGCGCAGGAATACATAGCCAAATTAAGAAGGAGACGGAACATGTCGTTACCTGGAGCTAGGTAGAGCTGGAAACAGCAGACGTACAGAGAGCTTTTTCGGCGAGGTAAAGAATTAGCGGAAAGTGGACACCAACAGGAGAAGGCACCTTTTATAGTGGGGAAGAAATAGGACACCGCAGAATGCCCACGAAATACCCCATAATTACATTGCTGCCATTAGTGCTGTCCCTTAAGAAATAACCTCGGCCGGCCACGTATTTACAACGATGCCACTTTGGTCGGCCTCCTAAGTCCCACTTATTATTGCTTCTAATATTACTATAATTTGAAAAAATTATAATTTATAGCGATAATTACGGTGGTGTTGTTATTTTCTTTTCCCCGCTCTCTCTGTAATATTTTGTCAAATACACAAATATATATGTATACCAATTGCATATATATAATTATTTGACAAATATATATATTCAATTCGATAGATATACATATACAATTTGCCTCTCCATTCTCTGTCCTTTCTCGCTCGCCTCTCTCCTTCCTCTTTCAATCTCGCTTGGCAAATATGCAAATACATATATGTAATGACCTTGTCAGTCATTTCTGAACTTATCTGTGATATTTTGCCCATTCATAAGTTGCTTTGGACCTAATTTGAACAATTTGTGTAGTTGGAACTAAGATCTTGTGTTTTAAAAGTGGAAAATATGAATTTTGGCATTTCTGGAAGCTTAAATTGTTGAAAAATGAATTTTTTATCATTTTGAGTTTCATGTGTCGGATTCAAAATTCATTGATTCCATTAGCTCCAGAACAGTGAATTTGGTCTAGGCGAAGTTACGGTACTGAATTTGGAGTTACAACAGAGATTTTGGACCCAAAGTTGCATTTTCAATTGATTTTGGAGTCAAAGTTTGACTTTGGTCAACATTTGGAGCTTGGAAGTTCTAATTGAAATTCGGACAACTCTAGTGGTTTCGGATAATGAAACTAACACTAGAAACGGTTTCACTGTAATTTTTTGGAGTTTTCGAGAGCAGTTTGGGTATTTTGAGTTTTAAGTAGTTTTAATGAGTTTTATCGGGAACCGGGTCAAGGAAACCTCGGAATCAAATTCTGATAATTTTGTTGAGTCCAGATCGTCGTTTCTGGTGGAGAAACGTGTCTGGGTTTATGCGTATCGGGTTCCGAATGGACCCTGGGGGTCCGTTTCGAGATTTGGCAAAAGCTGGTTTTTTCTAAACCGGTGCATGCCCCTTTTCTTCTCCGCGTTCGCGGCAATCATCTCCGCGTTTGTGGAGGTGTGCAGTATTGAGCTCGGCATTCGCCGGTCCCATCTCCGCGTTCGCGGAGGTAAGTAATCCTTAGGCTCTATGTTCGCGGAATTTCCTCCGCGTTCACGGAGTGTTATCGTGCCTAATCAGTTTTAAAAACTGTCACGACCAAAGTCTAGGGCCTAAACATGACACGGCAAATGGGGAACCCAAAGGCAACCCAAACAAGCCTCTGAAGCATATCATTTGTACATTCTTAATTGCGGAAGCATAACTAAACAACAAGCAAGTAACAAATAATTCTAAGGGGAAGCGAGACTTTGGACTCACGCTATGGGGATGTTATAGAGAAGATGATTTGCATAAATCACATAACAAATAAGGTCTAAGGGGCGGGTAAGTATGACTCATGCTATGGGGGCAATAAGGAACTTGGGACTTCCATCACATCATCAACAAATATCAACACATAGAAGAGGCTACAGACTAAAGGAAGTCTTTCGTAATCACATAAACATAGTAGAGCTAAGATCATAACATACATAGCCATATATCCAACGACATCTCTAATATGAGTAGAACGGGGGCCAAGACATCTCCTGAGCCCTCCCGGGCTAATCCTCAAAAGATTAAGATCCATAAGTAAATAAGTCTTAACAAAGCATGAAAGAAAAGTGGATGTTGTCCCCGAAATGAAGGACTCACCAATAGCAATCTTAGAAACAAGTCGTCTAGCCACGAAAAGAAGGATGAATAGGAGCTCTGGTCCCTATATGGTTAGATCATATTGGAAAAAAGTATGTGTTAGTACTTGGAATGTACTAAGTATGTTGGGTGCAACGCAACAAAGGGCATAGTCATAATAATCAAGATGCATAATCATGATCAATAGACATAAGCTCAATATGACATGTACAATCAATGCTTGAATTAAAACATGCATGGAGATAGTAAAACTTGCATAATATATCATACATATGTGGGAGGAGACCCTAACCGACATAAACCATGTGAGCTAATCCATGGAGTCCCGATGATTCCCCTACACCAGAAATGGGAGAAGTCACTTCGCCAATGTGAACCTCTTAATGCCTAAAAGATTCACTAAGCCATGTGTGAATCGGGTACTCGCCTCTAGTTCTTGGACTTGGGTACTCGCCTCAAGCCCTTATCATCAGGGTACTTGCCTCTTAGGGATTTGGGTAATCGCCTCCGATCCCTTTACCCACAATGACACGTAGTTTTGGGATTTGGGTATTCGCCTCCAGTCCACTCGGTGCTAGGTCTAATCCCATGGAATATTTGCCATAATCATAAATTTAATCATAACTTGAATGACTTGTAAAAACATGATAACATGGCATGAGTAGCTCATGAAATACTTGACCGCTATATGAGTAGCTCATTAAATACTTGACCCCTACACGTGGGCATATACCCTATACTAGAGGGTAAAAATATTTCATGGACTTGACCCCTTCGAGGAGGCATTGCATTTCACATGAGGGTACAGATTGTAATATGATTGACCCTTCTAGTAAGCTTTACTTTGTACATGAGGGTAAAATAGTTATCATGCTTGACCCCTTCATGTAGACATTATTCACTTACAAGAGGATAGAATATAGTATAAGAGTTCAACATTTTACTTACAAATAATAGGAATTTTTCATAAGTATAATACATGCTTAGGCGCATATTTATCATAAAATACTTGTCTTGCAAAACATGCAATAGTCTTTCATCGACATAAGAATCCTTATCATGTAAATTTAGTCAAACATGGTGGGTGTATGTACATATGCTTAAAATCATGCAATTTAAGAGTATAAGGCAGGAGAGGAGTAAAAATCAATTCATTTTAAAGTCATTCAAATCCACCCACCAACATTGTAGTAGAAACCCCAATTTGGGTGACATGAAATCCATCTTAAAAGTTCACAAACTTTCATAATCTTCATAGTTCATATTATGCGTAGCTTCAATAGATATAAATCAACTCATGAAATAAGTTTTCAATAGATGTTCATGCATAATCAATCAATACTTGATAAAATTAAACATGATTCATATTCATAATGCATAATAGGAAGTACCCGTGAAGAATCTAACCTTAAAATCATGAAATTTCATAAAAAGAGAGAGTTGGGCTCCATGGGTGAAAAGGCCCATGGATGAAGACCCACATACTTTAAACTTGAGACTTTCTTAAAGAATACTCGAGGATGACTTGAGGCTTCAATTAGGTTCTTGAAATCCAAAACAAGTTCTTGAGATTCTTGAATTTTGATGAGGGGGTTATGAGGAATTAGGAGGACTTTTGGCAGCGTTTTTGAGTGTTTTAAGGCTTGAAAATGGCTGAAGAGTATAGGCATAGGGTTATTATCCAATTGACCTTAAGTGAAAAGAGAAAATTAAGAAACTTGTTGAACTAATCCCCAATAAGTCCGCGATGCGGACTTGCAGCGAACTAGTACAGTTTCGCGTGAAGTTCAAGTTTTTCCCTGTTTTGGCCCAAGAATGGGTTTTGGCCATTTTTGCACTAGTGTGCGACGCAGCTTAGTTGTATACCCTTTTTGGTTCAGCCCCCGTAGCATTTTTCGCTATGGGTTATCTAAAAATCGAAGACCACTCCTTTCCTACACAATTTTGCCCCCTGAAAAAGATACGAAGTCGGCTTTGCGAAATTATGTACGGATTTTGAGATATTCAAGAAATACATTATAGAATATTTTTTGAGGCGCGTGAAGGGTGTTACATTATCTCCCCCTTGGGAACATTCATCCCCGAATGTAAAGGAAACATACATAAGAGGAGTGATTAGAAAACTTTCAGCCCAGCATGAATACAGTCCATGTACTTAGACATTATTCTCAAAAGTTTCAAACGTATACATCAAAATCACCAAAACTTGTTACCATGAACATGTATGCATGCAAAAATGACATAGGGGCTGAAACTTAAGACTTGAAATCATAGATAAGATTTAATTTGTTATCTTAGACTTGAATAGAGGGAAACAAAAACAAATATCGCTTCTTCATGTCTGCTTCAGCTTCCCAAGTGGCTCTTTCGACTTGTTGATTCCTCCATAGAACTTTGACGGATGCCACATCTTTGTTTCTTAACCTTTTCACTTGCATATCTAATATTTCTACTGGGACCTCCTCATATGTCAAGTTATCTTCTACAACAACCACAACTTCCAAAGGCACTAAAGAACTTGGGTCACCTGCACACTTCCTCAATAGAGACACATGGAAGATCGGATGAACCATACTCAACTCCATAGGAAACTTCAATTCATAGGCAACCTTACTAGTTCTCCTCAAGATTCAATAAGGTACTACATACCTTGGGATTAATTTTCCCTCCTAGCCAAACTGAACAAAACCATTCATAGATAAGACCTTCAAATACCAATGATCTACACCAAACTTAAGATTACTTCTCTCACATCGGAGTAGGTCTTTTGCCTTCTTTGATCCATTCTCAACCTTTCCCCTTTTAAGCCTCACTTTATCCATGGCATCCATAACCATGTCCAGTCCAATTAAAGCCATCTCATCAACCTCACCAAGATACCTCCCTAAAACCTCTATACATCTTTGTAAAACCGGGATGAATAGAATAGGATGAATTATTCACCTCTTTCAAGATCAAGTACCTCAACCCAATCAACATTGGAAATACACAACCTACCTTGATACCTAAGGATACCATCTTTCCTTTGGGAGAAAACCTTCACCTTGCCCTCCTCCACCAATGCCTTAAATTCTAACAAAGTTGGGTCAAGGTCTAGGTCAATTTCTTACCACTTCCATTTTAGCCAAACTCACATTTGTCAAACTTAGCAAACAAACTTCCTTTCTCAAGATTTGCAATGCTACTCTCAAAAGTTTCACATGCTTTCCTCAGTCCGGGAGTAAATCAAACTATCATCTATGAACACCACCACTAACATGCCAAGGTAGGGTTTAAAGACCCTATTCATGAGATCCATAAATATCACCAGTGCACTAGTTAGGTCCAATGACTTCACCACACATTCAAAATGTCTATATCTAGTCCGAAAAGCCATCTTGGGAATATCACACTTCCTCACCCTCATCTGATGGTGTCTAGACCGAAGATCAATCTTAGAAAAATGACTAGCCCTTGTAGTAGATCAAATAGGTCATCCATTCTTGGCGAAGAATACTTGTTCTTTATAATGACATTATTGAGTTGCCGGTAGTCGATGCACATTCTAAGTGAGCCATCTTTCTTCCTTACAAACAACGGCGGTGCACCCTAAGGTGGCTTGTTATGCCTTATAAAACCCTTCTCCAATGAATCTCTCAATTGGTCCTTCAACTCCTTTAACTTCGTCGGGGCCATATGGTAATGGGGAATGGAAATGGATTGTGTATCGAAGAGGAGGTCTATACCAAAATCTATTTTCCTTTCGAGAGGAACACCGCAAAGCTTATCTAGGAAGACATCAAGAAACTCATTGACCACCAGAACTGACTCAATAGGAGGGACTTTATCCTCAACATCTGTAACCCTTACAAGATGATATGCACAACCTTGGAAATCGACTTTTGGGCCTTAAGACAAGAAATGAACCTACCTTAACCACCAAATCATGACCTTCCCGCTAAAAGATGAGCTCATTAGGGAATTGGAACTTAAAATTACCGGTTCTACAATCAATAGACTCACTAGCGGAGGTAGAGACTTCAAAGGGTTCACAGAATAATTCGAAATACACCTCAAGCCTATTACAAACAAATGAGTAATGAAAGACAAAGTGGAACCCGGATCCAATAAATCATAGACATTATAATCATAAAACCTATAATGTACCGGTGACAACATTGAGGGCCTCATCCACCTTTTGCCTCTCTTGAAGATCATAGAATCGGTTTCCATATGAACCTCTTCTTAGTGTTTGGGAACCTTCTTGCACTTGCCCTCTTGGAACCACTTGACCATGAGGACACCCTTCCTCACCTCTTTTAGCAACATAAGGACACTCAGAGATTTGGTGCCCCATTTTCCACAACAAAAACAACCATCCGGTCCTCTCCGAAAAATGCCTCCATAGTTTTTCCCACACCTTCGACACTTAGGAAAAGTAGCACCACCACTCTTGGCACCGCCTTGTGCCTTTTGAGTTCCATGAGCACCATGTCCTTAAGGACAATCATATTTACCTCTGTTTTGAGCATATGGACAATCAACAATTTTGTGGCCTGTCTTGCCACACCAAAAACATGCACCCGTGTTTCTCAAAGACGTGGGGACATAATTCCTTCCACATTTTCGGCACCTAAGAGGATTTGGCGCACCATCACTACCGAGCTTAGCATATGGAAGTCTACCTTCAAATCGTGCCCTTCTTCTCCCTTCTGCGGAGCCACAAAACAATCTCTCATCTTATGCCCGATACCGCAACACTTGAAACAACACCTCGGTGCCAGCCAAACACGTTTCTTGATGTTTCTTGCCACACCCTTGAAAAATGGCGAAAGGGAGCCTTTCCCTTTTTTACTTAGGCACAAGTAAACTAGTAGAAGATAAAGCACCATCAACTCGGGCCCTCTTAGCCTTCCTCTCCTCTCTCTTATCATGTGTAATCTTCGGGGTACCCGCCTGCTGGTTTAGTTGAGCGGTTACAACTTTGGCCAAAAGCCATAGAGCATTGCAAATCTCTGCATTTTAATGTGTCATTGTTGGGAAGTTGATGCTCAAGCGAGGGATGGTTACCATCTTGTCTACCATGCTAAAGAGCGTGAGACATATTCCGAAACGTAATGGATAGGAATCTAAAATAAACCTTAGAGGATTTAGCTCTACCGTACGACATGGGTCATGAAGAAGTGATTTATTTCTTATAACATCTAATAGCCTCCTATTCATAATTGTGGCGCGCTTCACAACCATGAACAAGACTCTACTCGACGCGGTGTGTTGAATTTCTAAGGACTATTTACAAAGATAATGCTCTGATACCAAGCTTGTCACATCCCAATCCTAGGGCCTAGATGTGACACGACGAATAGGAAATGCAAAAGCAACCCAAACAAGCCTCTTAAGCATTTCATTTGCATATCCTTGGTTGCAGAAGCATAATTAAATAACAAGCAACAAATAATTCTAATGGGAAGCGGGACTTTGGATTCACGCTATGGGGATGTTATAGGGAAGGGGATTTGCATGAATCACATAACAAATAAGGTCTAATGGGCGGGTAAGTATGATTCACATTACGGGGGCAATTGGGGACTTGGGACTTCCATCGCATCATCAACAAATATCAACACATAGAAGGATGTCCTTCAGGATGACTCTCAGTTCGTTCATATTAAGGTAATTCAGGAGAAGTTGGAACTATATCAAGATTAGAATGACAATTGTCCCCCCTTTCCAAGTGTGATTTCTATCTTATGTATGGCCGTGCCTAAGGGCATATCGTTTGAAGTAGATTCTTCTTTTGATCAATTCCCAAACTGTTTTTCGAGCTTCTTCCAAAGCATAGGGCTTTCCAATGGGTTCGGGACTTGTTCCTATCAGGATTGTTCCTAAGAAATCGTATTTTTTAGATGATTATTTCCGGAATCTGAGAATGTAGTCACGACTGAAGTATTTGACAAAGAACCTAACGGAATTTAACAAGCGACCTGAGGAAAGTGCGGTCAGATTCAGAATCCCCAATGTCTTGGTCTTTACCTTCGCTTCGAGGGACAAGCACCGCATCTAGGTAAGCGGCATCTAATTGAATTGATTCACCGGATCTTCCA